>JABRPJ010000054.1:0-109776 GCA_013461525.1 Naganishia randhawae
CTCGCCGGACCCGCTGATTTGGCCTGCTTCAAATTTGATGAATTTGACATAAACGTTCACTTGTTGAACCCAACCGTTACCACTCCCCCTCCCCCCCCCCCCCGCTTTTAGCAGTTAACCTGTCACCTGTTCGGCACCACTGTCTGGGCCTTTGAAGACCTCTAGGGGCCTCTGTCGGGAAAACACTGACAGATCCTGCTGGTGTTCCCTGATTATTCCTTGCTCCTCTAAAATGATTTCTTCCGGGGAAACATCAGCTGGAACATGATCGGCTCACCCAAGCTGCTCCGAGATAAACCCTCTTAGCTACCCCTTCCATCGGCCAAGAACCTCGTACCTCGTCTGCTCCTCGAAGTATCGCCCAAAAGTAGAGTGTGACCTTGGGGAACCCTTCGAAGACCGCATGGCATACATCACATCAAGCGGGATATGATCGATCGGTGTTTCGATAACGGCCATCGCACCAGCTCCACAGACCGGAATACACAGCTGTATATACTGATTGTCAAAGCGTAATGCAATGAGCCAGCTGATGAGCCAGCTCCTTTGTAGTTTGTGCGCAGCAAAACGTCCTTCGCTTGCCGTTTCGCTCGACCGACCAGCTGAATGCGTACCATTTTTTAGGGTTGGATGTGAAATGTTGATGAGTGTTATCTCGATGCTGAATCGCAGCAGAAGCAGAAAGCCAACCTTGAGGCGACTCCTGGAAAGTTCATAGCGTGCGCCACCGGATGGCAAGCACTCACCCCACTGTAAGACTCCGTCGCAAAGTTGTCGGTTTTAGATAGTTCGTATCAGGAGCTGTGCTGACGTATGGCTCGCCATAGGTCCCAACGAGCCACACAGACTTGCGACGAACAAGCTTGTTCGTCTCGCAAGAGCGTCACGTTTTGGCCCCTTGGTAAGAGGAAAAGCAGAGTGGATGTTATGTCTCTTATACTTTTTTGATCAAAGCGATTGCAGATTGGAGACGCGGCTAACAGTCACTCACCGTTCACAGGAATTGGAGAGAGGAAAAAGCTGCTAGGTCGCAGTCGGTACTATACTACTACGCCCTTCGTATTAGCCTCCCCAACTCAAGTGTTTAACAAAGCACGTCAGTTGTTCCGCCTTAGCCCATGGAAACGATGGAAGCAGCTCCTGGTGGCTATACCGTCATATTCGGGGCGCAGTCGCTAATGTCAATGAGCTACCTATGCTCGGCCTCCTAGATGGACTCTTCGCAGACACCTTGCGGCGTTGTTGAAGCTGGGAAGATCCACCGTCAAACTTGTGAGTTCATCCCATTCGAAATCATTCCGGTATAATGCTTGCACACCTGGTTAGAGGCGTATTGTCAGTCATCAATTACGGAACGCGACCCGGAAGGGGTGCAAGGTATGACGTATGAGTATAGGTAACTAGATCCCCAAAGTCGCCAAGGGGAAGGAGCGCGAGGATTTTGAGTTCATAGGAACTCGCCCTTTCGACGTCGTCGCATCTCGCGCCTCCTGAAGAGAATGGATCAGGTTGAAGCTAGTTCGCGATTCATGTTCGAAAAAGCGGAAGGGCAATTCAATCCCCAGCATTCATGCTCTACGACGCTTGTTAAGGTGGTTCAGCTCACGGTGTGAGGGATTCGCAAGAGATATCATAACAGCTCCAAGCAGCGCGCGATGCCTTCTCGGCCTTATCCGGCTATAGACCACCGGGAGTGCATGGAACCATGATCCCGGGCAAGGCAAGAGATTTTTCCAGAAGTCTGGGTTCAGGTGTTGTCTTGCAGCGACGGTCGATATGTGGCTAGGCATTCTAAACTGAGGAAGTCTGGTAACAGTCCGTCATCATAAGGCGAGCTGCGAGAGGGAAGTGCGATGTGCCGTCTGCATGTTGAGCAGCTGACAGAATTGATTCTTGGCCCAGTCTTGGTTACGTTCCTGCGCTGATGGGACCAAATCTTGCCTGGACCGGAAGCAATCGCACCGATTGGTTATGAGACATATTGGTACTCGGGAGAAAAGCGAAGGACATGAGCAAGCGTTACCCTCTGTAATGTCCACCTTCTCACCTCGTCTCTGCTGTTTCTTTGTGGGCAATGTACGACAACACACAGCTGCTCAGTTTCGAGCAGATAGCATTTTGGAAGATGCCCGGAATGATGGTTAAGAATTGAAGGTAAGTCATCCGTAACCCCGCACATCATGGTAACGTACGATTGCGTAGCTCATCGGTGACATACCGCCCTGCCGCCGGCTTATTATCGCGAGGTAGTAATTGCGGCTTTCAAAGCGGGTCTAAGCTACTGCTGCACTCTGCCCGCACATCTCGGTCAATCGGTGACTTTTCGAAGACTATTACTCTACTGAGCTCTCTTTTCGATCTGCCGACAACTGCCAGGGACCGCCAAGGAAAATCCTACAAGCCTACCTACAGTTATTAAGCTAGTTATTACTGCTCTAAGACTTTCCGTAGTTAGTAGCTCAAAGACTAGCTTAAGAGTTCCATGACCTCTGTACATCATCCACTCGCTATCGAACCGAAAGCTTGGCAAACCGCTTCATAGCGAACAGCTTGGAGGCCGACAGAGACAATCCAACCTATGTATCCTTTCACTTACAGATCCCGAAGAAAACTGTAAACGTCTCCGATACATGCCGACCATCATTGACCACCTTTCTATCAAATCTTGTTAGGGGAACTGTCTGAAGCGGACGTTGAGAAGCTATGAGAAGCCAACGGTGCATATCGGTGTTGTTTACTCCATTACTGTCTCCCCAACCCCCGAGCCAACAACGAGCTGATGGCTGAGAAGCTCGTTGACAGACCCCTTGCAATAACTGCATATTCTCGCCTAGCAATGTTGCATTTACCCGCCAGGCAGTAGCAAAGAAGTGATTGAGTACCGTTGCTTTAGCCGGCTCTTCAGCTCCAACGAAGTGAGTCGTCGGTTTGACAGAGATTCGCGTCGGAAGACGACCAGGCCGAGATGAACATGACCTATCGTAGCTGCCTTTAGGAAACATGCTTCCTGGCACTCTTAGTGGTAGAGCAGCTAGTGAAGCTGTGTAGAAGGAGCTGTGGGAGGATACCTCATCGCTTTATGTATCGACTTGCTGTCTATATCCGCAGCATACGATTCTTGTACGAACTCATAGGAATACACTCTGGCGAAGAAAGCGGGGTATGCTATGTCGCTATCACCAGGTGGCGGAACTGGTCGCAGTTGAAAGAGGATTTCAAATGCTCTCTCGCTCATCGCTTGCAAGCAGCCCTCGATGTTCCTCGGTTGAGGATGGCGCTCCTCGAGCCGCAGCAGGCTTGTCTTCCTGTTTTCTCGGTGTATCTGCGTAATCTTGCTCATCGTCGCTGTCGCCTATGATATGATGTTGCACATCGGATGCACTGTTTGGGCGATACGCATGATCCTCCTCGACGCCTTCTTCGCCGTGAGATTCAATTCTGGCGTTCGTGGTAGTAGGCAGTAACGTATGTTGCGCGGTTGATAGGGTTGGGGGAATCTCCATCGTCTTTTGATATTTGTGGTACGAGTAGGTAGCGATACCTGCGTGATTGGAAATAAGCGATCAGGAATCTGAACCGCTGGCACAAGAACAAGTATCGATTACCTACCAAAGATTGTTATCACTACACCCAAGATATTCAGCTTGGTCAGCTCGTCTCCAAATACCCAGGCCGATACGGTGATCGTGGAAACTTCTTTGAATATTCCGGCTATGGACAGAGGAACCACTCCGGCTCTTTGGATGATGCTGGAATCAGAGGATGTCAGTACATGAAATTACAAGAATGATCCATCGGGACTTGCCAATATTCGCTTGCAACCATGGCAAAGGCCAGTGCACCAGGGAAGATGACGAGTCCCGCCGTATGCAACGCCCTCCATCCCGAAAAATGGTCGCTGCCAAACACGTTGAACCATCCTTCAAAAACAATGCTAACAAAGCCGAGTGTAACCGCCATGACAGGCGTTAGCCAAAAAATGGTTGCAAAAGGGTTGGTCATTCCCATCTCTGGTTTGTGCATGACGAGTTGCGTCAATGCCCAACGAAGGCCGCCTAGAGCGGATGCGGAGAATACCATAATGATACCGGGAATTGAAACTGTGGTTGCGTTGAAAACCATGAGGAACACACCAAAGGTGATCAAGCCAATCACAGATACCAGGCGAAGGGAATAGACTTCGAGTTTGAAGAAGAATGCGAACGCCAGAACAAAGATCAAGGATGACGATTTGCACATTGCTGTCATAGATGAGCTGAACAGGATCAGTTTCTTAAGAAAGGGCCAAGAAAACTTTCTGCTTACTATATAGAGTCAGCGTAATCGTCTTCAGACTCAAATTCGATAGTCCGATGTCCATTCCGGTTGCTACAGCTGTGGGTATAATTCCTTTCCTGGAGGATCGGGAGGCGAAGATCACAGTAGCTTTCAGCACAGACAAGCGAGATGGCAACATAAGCGACCTACACATAATCCTGCCTCTTAGGTGTCTCCTTTGGCTTGAATCTGTCACTCCATACTTCTCTGACAATAGTCGCAAGACAAAATTGGACGACCATGTGTATACAAGTGACGAATAGCGGAAAGGAGAACCCATAATAATCCGGGGAGAACATCCACTTGTTGTATAGTGATAGCAAAGTAGCGAAGAAATACCTACGAAGAGGACCATTGAGTAAAGATGCTGGAGCATGTTCATTCCCAGGACTAACCATAACATCACAAATATCCCTGTCACAGCCACAGAACGTAGATACCGGGACCGCCTCATCTTCTTCAGCGTTACTTCATCTATTTTCACGTCCATCTCCAGCGACGCCTCCTCATCGCAATACTGTTTCGACTCCCGGCTGCGGCTCCTTTCCCTTGATAGGTGATTCCTGTGATCCACCTCGGATCCTCGAAAGAGTGTGTCTTCTATTTCGTGTTCAATTGCATGTATCCCGTTCCATCCTAGTGATTGATGCTGGTGTGGTTCGAACAGCCCTTCTTCTGTCGCAGACAGTGATGGTCCCTGGGCTGATCCCACTGGTATTGAGGGGTGAACAGGATATCTGGTTTTGCTAAAAGTTGGTGCCCGTGTTCCGCCGACGCCGTCCGCATTGGCGAGGCTGCCAGAAGATCCTGATCTGGCTGTTGCAAGATGGCTACTACTGGTTGATGCATTGGTCAGGCGTCGATTTCTCGGCTGTTTTGGCGGTTTCTTTCCGTCCGAAGCAGTCTGTTCGTCTATATCGTTCTGTTCCGGCGAGCTTCCACTGATATCCCGGTCGGTATCGTCGCCCCACAGGCCTGGTTCCTCGATCTTCGCTTTGGGTTTGGGCACCGTACTGCTGCTATTTGCCAGAATAGCTTCTGGGGGATCATTGTACCCGGTTGCACTATGGAAGGTGTTCATAGCCGTGGCATTCGGGGTGGATGGAGCTGACTCGGAATTGCGGTGGCCCCGCTGCTATACTCTCTCTTTGATTCCAAACTGTGAGATCAGGGACTCAACAGCAGCTCACCTGTAACAGCTTGGTCAGCTAAACTCCCTCACCACGTCTTGTCCCCGAATGCCTGACGCGCTGGATCTCTGCGCGCG
This sequence comes from Naganishia randhawae, assembly GCA_013461525.1. Classification (NCBI taxonomy): domain Eukaryota; kingdom Fungi; phylum Basidiomycota; class Tremellomycetes; order Filobasidiales; family Filobasidiaceae; genus Naganishia; species Naganishia randhawae. Next base: position 5,585 of record JABRPJ010000054.1, read on the forward strand.
GCAGTAGCAGCACGTGTTTCAGTAGCTGTTTCACCTAATCAGCTACCTAATCCGCCTGTCCCTGCTCGATGAAAACACATGCTTCATATGCTACATGAATGGTATTGTTACAGTTCGCAACCCATCGTCTACTACTTTCCCCCGACGGCTTTCTTGTTCGGCAAGCGGAACGACACGCCTTGCCGTTCTTCTCCCTCGTCCATACTATCGGTATCATTCACCGTCTTCGCTCTGAACATCGCCAAGGAGGGATTATTATGGCCCCGTTTGTAATACTGATTGCCCTTGGGTGTCTCTTCGGCCTGAGACTGGCTACCTGGTTGCAAGGTCGAGGATCGATACATCGACAAAGAGGGATTGGGTGCTGGACGTTTATAGCTCGCAGGGCCTGGCGCGGTCTCGGACGATTGCGCGGTATCCGGAGCAAATCGCAACGACAGATGACGAGGCGGTGAACCACTTCGTTGTATCGTCGTAGCCGGACTTAGAATAGGTTTTCCGATCGAGTCGGGAGGAGCAAGGTTACCGTTATCGGCATCCACTGTAGCTTTACCTTCCTCAATATCCCGTGGTCTGACATTGTCTTCAGAATCCTGTTTCTTGCCCAGCCCTCCCAAGAACCGCTTCGTAATGGAAACTTGACGACCCTTCTTCCTTCCTCCGCCAAACACTGCGGATACTCGACTTGAGACACGTCCGAGTTCGTACTCTTCATTGTTGTTTTGTGTTCCTCTGGTGTTTGTCGAATGCAGAGGATGGCCGTAAGTATCGTGAGGTAACTCTTCGTCTTCTCGGTCCGCTGGACCCCCAGTCGACGTCGAATTTGACCGGCCAACTGCGGGAGGCATACGATCTCCGCTTGATGATGATCCCATATCCCCGGAATACTGATCTGAATGTCCTGATTGCTCCCGTCGGACGGCGTGTTCGCTTTCCCCGTTCTCCAGCACTCGTTCTCGGGTCTCATTATCCATCTCTCGCTCATGCTCTTCACGTTCCTCATCCCTTGTTTCTTCGACTCCCATCATCCCGAGACCGAGTCTATCAACCCGGTCTCTACCACCCTCTCTGACATGGTCAGCGGCATATTCGGGAGAATGGTGAAGCTTTTCATGGAGGATGTCGACTTCAAAGTGCTTTAGTGGTCGAGGATGCCTAAAGCTGGCGGCTTTAGTAGGCTGATCTTTGTCAAAGTAATGCTGGATTACTTGGACTTCCACCTATTGGGGATGGAGAGGGAAATTAGTACTTATCCAAGGACCTATAATACTGTAAAGCATACCGATTCTGTATCATCCTTCTTCCTCTCTCTCACTAGATGAGGACCCTCTCTATACTCCGCTAGAATTGGAGTAATACGCCCAGCTTCGAAGAGTTCCTCAGTGTCCTCCTTGGCCGGTTCGCGACCGCCTCCCGGCGTCTCATGCAGATTCGCAACAGCAGGGGTATAAGTCCCATTTTCTAGCGCTTCTACGTCCGCTCTTTCCCCTCCTCCAGTTTGATGCGGGATGTCTTGCTGTTCTACGGACGAGCCAGTAACAGTTCCACTTCCACTTCCAAGACTGTTTGATTGTGATCGCGCGAGATCTTTTTCGGTGCTGATGACCATAGGAACCCCTCGGTCGATAGTACCATCGTCTGCGATTTCCCCATCATCATCTCGATTGATTCGAATGGACTCTCCCGGCCTGAGTCGCCGGGCGTGAGTTGCCCAAGCGGGTTCATCGCCGAAAGACTGTCGAGACCAAGTGTGAGTTATTGAATGAACCCGTCGTGTAAGGGAAAAGAAGGGGATAGACAGGCCGTCTATTTATATAATTGTTGTTAGCTTGCTGGGGGAATATCGAATTATGTTGTTCGCTTACGGCAGACAACGGAACATAGAACCATAAATGCGACAATAGGCTGAATCGTTGACGCCAGCAACTCTGTCTGGGTGACAGGGGTTTCGGTTTCTCGTGCTGCTAGCGGCAGATCGACCTTGGCAAGAGTAGCAATGAAAATAGCACCGACACCCATAGGCCCTGTTGAACAAAATATAACAAGACCTTCAGTGGATCGTCGACATGCTAGCTGTCGTATTCGCTTACCAAACCAGCCTACAAAGGCCGCTTCTCGAATTGTCTTGATATCAGGAATCCATCTGTACAGCGCGAGAATGACTGGTAGGCGCCTGAAGAGCAATACCAGAATCATGAGAACAAAAAGCCTCCAGACGGAGATCTATATAATCAAAATGAGAATATAGGCCAAGGTTAAGACGATGGAAGCCGCGACCGTAATAAAGCTGACTGACTGATGTAAGAGGGTTCTGAAATTCGGAGAATGGGATGATGGCACCGATGTAGATAAAACAAGCACAATTGAAAAGCAAATCCAGCACGTTTGAGAACATCGAGTCTTCGGTCGCCTTATTGAAGAAACCGCTAGAGTGCAGGAATTATATTGTGTTAGCTAGACTACTGAAGGGAACACTGATCGCAATCTACTTACTCCCATGCAAAGGCCGTTCCACAAAAGAAAGCTCCCAAGAGATCGTCGCTTCCCAAAAGGGTCAAAATGCCGATCGTCAACAGTGCCAGTGAGATATATTGGGCAACGAAAGACTGTCTGTCGATGAATCCCCGCTTTTCACTGAATTTGATCGCCTTCCTTGCTGCAAAGCCAAGTATACTGCCGATAACGATACCAAGAGCTACTTCGTACCTGTGATACACGACAACGCAGTTGCAGATTCAGCTTCAGAATGCACAATGGTTTGACAGCGAATCACGAAGCGCTGCTTACAGCCTGCATTAGCCGCAAAAGGAGAGGAATATCGTCAGACGTGAATGCGCGTGACACAGAATCCGCGCAGACGACTTACCAAGTGATGTAAAACCATTCTCCTACAGCATAACCGTCATCCGTCTCGAGAATCAGGTATAAAGCCAAAACTGCAATTGTAAGTTCAGGATTTGTAATAAGTTTCCATCTCTGATCATAAAGATATCATTCGAGGTGTACTCACACAGAAAAGGAAAGGCGGCACCGTCGTTGCATCCTGACTCTGCGGAAAGAAGATGTCGAATATGCGCGGGCACATGCTTCGTGGCAAAACGACCACCGACTACTGCTTGGGCTAAGATAGGATCGGTAGGAGTAACGCAGGCAGCAATGGCGAGGCATGTCAAGAATTCCAAGTGAGGGATAAGCGCCCACATGAACAGCGCGGTGACCAGCCAACCCCACTGGATACAACAGGATTTGAATCAGCTTCATCGTTCTCCTACAAGACCGAATTGAGGGGGAAAGATTCAGACTTACAGCCATGACAGGTCCGATAAGGAACGCCAATGACTGCCAATGATGTTTGACGTATTTCTATAAACAGCACATTCTCAATGATGAGTTAAACTGGTTCTCTGCAGCAAAGACATCAAATGACATACCTTTGGCAATTCAACTCCGATAGCAAACACACCGACCGCAATGACAACTCTCGTAACCTCCAACGTAATCTCATCTGTAACTTCGCTATTGTGATTGTGACCTCCCCAACTCCCCGGACTGAAGAGGTTCAACGCATAAGGCCCGAGAACGATTCCCACTACCGTGGAAACGACTGCTTCGCCGATATAAAGACGTTCCTTGATGAAGAGCGAGCATAAACTGAACAAGACAACGAATCCACCTAGGAAAGCGTATGCCAAATGGGGCGCATTGACTTCGAAGGGATGAAACGGATGCCCAGATCCGCCTGTGCTTTCATCTCCAGCCATACTTTGGCGGTGCTGAAGATTATAGAGGAGTGGCTAGATGTCGGAGAATATCGACTTTGGAATCGCGCTGATGTGGACTGTTGCGGGCGATCACGTAAATACGACTGATAGGGCCTGGTGATCTGTCGCTATATGACTCCGTTGATGAAAGACTCCTGATGTTTTGTCGAACTGGGTAGTTCCAAGTTGACGATGGTGTGGCGAGTGATAAGGCGATGGCAGAGTTGTGAGGCAATGGAAAAGTTGTTCACGACAATGCTTGATGGTTTCTCCGTAGCAATGGACGCGGTAACGAATTTAAGGATGGGGCGATCGGGAACACAGCGATATCACCGGTGAGAGGGGAGCTGGAGGGGATGTTGGGGTAGCTGTCTGGACACTGGTTAAGAATCTTCTCGCTGGGAATGTCACCTGGGATCCCAAATGCGAGTGCAGCACAAGTCGGGCGTGGCAAAACATTGGAGCTAACATTGGACGGATACAAGCCAAACGCTCGCCTCGGCCAGCTGCTGCTGGTTTAGGGATTTCAAGCTTGGCAAACTGCGGATACAAATGCATAACCACCAGTATCGTGTTGTTCATAGTGTGACCTCATCGGATGCTTTCTGCGACTATCTCCATAGTAGGGACACTTCGCCAATTCTCTTTTTCATAGCTCCTGGAGGGACTGTACAGACATTCTGGCTACTCTACAAATATATGGAAACTCATGGTTGTGATTCGATCGCTGCCGACAGCAAGACGTGATTCTGCATGCGAAGGTCTCATCTTCTGTTCCTAGACCTTTGTGTCCTTCCCAAACTCCCCGACCACTGCATCCAGAATCCTTGTTGCTACCCTCACATGTTGACTTTCGGTCTACCCATCTCGAACGGTATATTTATCGTCTTTTGCTTACAGTCAGGAGGCATTACCGAAACAGTCACCAGAATGTTAGCGGAATGATATGTAGAAGCGCTGGATGCAGGAGAGTGCGACTGGATGAGTGGCAGTGGGTGCGTCTTGAAATATAACGCTTACTACAGCATGTTCAGACCATTGTCAGAAAACTTTTTGCTAACACTCGCGATCAAGTCGGTATGTACTAAAGATATATCTGCCAATCAGTGACTTTGTCACTCGGTAGTACACTGGTGAACCAAAAGTGCGTACCGGATCCATTGCCCTGTCCTTTCCCTTCTCTGCAGACCTGCATCTGTTGGCACTGCAGTTGTAAACAGTACTTGACCCCTTTCTCTAACCTCCATCCGACTACTTCCTCGGAGCCGCTGGTCCTGTGCAGTCTATTACGCACCGAGTGATAGACGTCGATCCAAGGAGTGCCCAACTCGGAACCGTAGCCACTGTCGCTCACTTCGAGCTTTGATCCGGCCAAAGGTGGGGCTGGTCCATCGGTGCTTTGGTTACTTTGGTTTCCTGGAGTTTCCTCCCTTCGCTCTTGGGAATCGTCATCGTCAAACATCCCCAACTCGCCACCGCTTTGCACCAAACTGTCGCGTTCTTCTGCGTTGCGAAACAAGCTACGAATGATGGGAATTTCTGTAGCGAGTGACGTTCCCTCCTTTGTCCGGATGTAAGAGACAAAAGGCCGGATTGCTGGACGTTGAAACTTTATCGGATCAGGCGATAGTAATCTTCTGTCGCATTTGCAAAGATGTACATACCTGACGAACCGGATAGCCACGTTGGCTGCGGGATGTATTCATTTGATGCCGTACTGTAGCCTTCTTTGGTGCCCTCAACAATCATCTCCTGCGATCCAATGTGAAAATCGTTTTCGCTTTGCGATAGTCCATTATTATGTCGGTTCTTCACGACTCGCGCCTGCTCTTCCGGATAAATGAGAAAAACCTGCACCCTGTGTTCCCACTGGTTCTCGGTTTCCTTGTTCAGTCCCACTACCGCGATCTTGCTCTTGAGTTGCTGAAGAATGGGCGCCATAGATGAAGCCGTTGACACCGAATCTTGAGGCGATAAAGGGCTTGGAACTGGACAAGATGAATAGTTATTGGTCTGTAGAGATGCTGCGGTGTCGTTCATGCCTTGCGCCATATCGATCGTTATGGATGTTGTACTAGCTCCATCTCCTTCTATCCACATACTTTTCGGTTCTGGCTCTTGTTTCAGGACTAGGCCATTAAGTTCATCCACAGGTATATTTGACCAGCCGGGTTGAGGCATGGTCGATACAACCAGACTCTCTTGGCAGCTCTCTCCGCCGTAGTCAACTTCTTCACACAGGAAGATCTCGCCATCACGGCTCTCTTCCAGCTTCACTTGAGATCCTGGAATATTTGGTTTCCCTTCAGTAGCTTCCACAGGAGGAAAATGCACCCTTTCATCTTTCTTCAAATCAAAAACATTCATTGCCGAACGACCAGTCAAGCTGCAGTCAGCCAAGGAGCGCAACCCACCACCTCTTCGATCTCCATTTCCAATACAAGAATCAGCTGTACGAGGTCTAGGACGCCGAGGAGGAACGGTTGCATCGTGATAAGTGATCCACTCATTACTGACCTCCGGCAAACTGGAAGTTGACTGCCGGTTGCGATTCATGCGGGGCGTTTGGGGGGACAGTGAGCGAGGCGAGGCTAGTGATGATGCTGGTGGTGTAGGGGTATGATCTGAATGATCCTCAACACTCCCTGTGTTCCCCAGTCAAATGGAGGGATAAGCCTGGGATTGGACGAACGGAATGAAGGGAAAACGCCTCACACCCGCAGTTCCGGAACAGCTCCATAGTTTCCGCAAATCGCTGGCTTTTCACCTAGTCGTATCGCGCTCGTCGATCATTTCCGTCCCCTGAGACTACCTTCAAATAGACCCCACTCACCAGCACAAAATCTGCGTAGTAGGACGATTGGTATTTGCAGGGGATACCCGCATGCGCCAGAGCAGCAGCCACTGTACAGATGATTGAATCTGTACCGCCGATCCATCTGAGCGTCCGTGCAGAGATCCTCGCCAGAATACATCAACCTACTTTGACAACCGGCTTCTGCCCCTTTCTGCCCACCCATATCTGCCTCGTCCACTTGGAACACCTTCCATAAGTCGTCCGTTATTTCGAACCACTCTCCCTGATCGTCCTGTGAACCGCACGAACCATCCACCGCTTTCGAGACCATGTCCGCAGAGGCATACACGGCAAGCTCTACATCGTTGCTCACAAGTCCAAAGAATTCGGGGGAGTCTCGAGGGGCGAAGGTGACCAGTCTGGCAAGGAGATTCTGTGCCAGCGGGTGAAGCCGAGAGTGCGCCGAGTTGACAGGGGAGCGACTCAGGGAAGCGATCCTGATCGATGTAGGAAAGGCTCTATGGCGAAAGGAGAGTCAATCGCGCCACTGTCGATGGTAGGTTGCCCATATCCGAAACCCACTGTATCGTAAGCTGTCTTGTCATCTGCGCTGTCAAATGTCTTTTGGGATGGCAAGTGACAGGAGATCAACCAACACGGACATGTCCATATAAAGAATGCAACAACTGCCGAGCAGACAATAGACAGGCGGTATGGGCGTGCCGCAGAGCATCCGGTGATTCGCTGGCTGCCCCTCACAGAACGAAAGGATGCCATCCGCTTCCCCTCTTTCTTCGGCACGCTGCCGTGGCAGGTCGCGTTTCAGGTGGTGCAACTCGGTCGCAACGTCTCGCGCCATCGCATGTGTGAGTGACGCTCGCCACCTGGAGCTGCAAATGAACTGGACGAGAGCTATGGAAGAGATACTCTATCGATCACTTGCATTAATATGGTACTACAACCCATCAACGTGAACCTAGATTTACTTGGGGACCTTTTGGATTCTGACAAGCAAGAAGGGAGCAATCAGCCTACAACAGCACGGGACAACCTCGTCGAGGGGACTTACTCGGCACCACCCTTGGCTCCCAAGGCTCGCTTGATGTCGTCTGCAAGACAGAGAAAAGGAAACATTTATCAGTATTGGACCGACAAAATGGCGGGTGCAGAGACGAAAAGGCCGACACTGGGCAGTGTGGCCGCAACATGAGCTGGGCTTTAATGTCGTAATGGAACAGTCATGCTTGGTATTTCCTTGCCAACCACAATACCACAAGCTCGCCCACTCTCAGAACAAGAGAGAATTGCCACATAAACTTACCGTAGATCATGAATTGACCGGCGGTCAAGGTACCGATCATGACGAGACGAGCACCCAAACCGGTGAAGAGACCCTTGGCGCCCAATTGACCGGCCATCTGGATCAATCGGGAGGTGGTACCCTGACCAGGCTGACCCTTGGTCTTGTTGATCTTGGAGAGCAAGGTGTCGGCGGGTTGAGAAATCTGAAAGGAAGGAGTAATTGTATGTCTGGTGAGTATCAAGAACGAAAGAGGAGAAGCGGTTGGAAACGTACAACGGCGGCAGCCATACCAGCGATCAAACCACCACACAAGTTGACGTAGGTCAATTGACCACCCAACTCTTCCTTCGTCTTACCGGTGGCGGAGATAAGCTTTTCCTGAGCAACTTCGAAGACGGCGAACTTGGCCATGGTGTAAGGAACCTGCTTGAACAAGATGGGACCGAAACCGGCGTAGAAACCGGCAAGACCTTCCTCTCGTGCGATTCGGGCGAAACCACCGGCCAAACCGTTGGCGAAAGAGGGCTGCGAGACCAATCGGATTCGAGTGGCTTCCAAGGGGCACAAGGCGATATCGGCGAAGAATTCGGCGATACCAGAAGCTCCGAGGTAGATGGCCTGTCGGTTCTCTCGGGCAGAGTCGATACCGACCATGTCAATGGCGGTCTTCTTCCAGAACTCGTAACTAAGGCGGGAAACAAGTATTAAGATTACGCATATCGAGGTGATTCGTGGCGGCTCCGTGAACTACGTACCCTCCGAACTTGAAGGCGCCCTGGATGGCGTAACCGATAACGGTAGGACCCAAACCGGTCAACAAAGCACCCGCTCCTTCAGCGGAGATGACTTGTCGGAAAGCTGTAACCATACCCTGTCGGCAAAACGGTATCGAGTTAGCATCATTCAGGCGTCAGTGGCCTATTGCTTAACAGCTAGGCCTGAGCGGTTCAAGTGCAAACTCACTCGGTTGTAAACCTCGGGTGAGAGTTGGATTCGGGTCTTGACGACATCGACGGGGGTCAAGGCACCGTGGGTAACGGCACAACCCAAAGCACCGGCCAACGCAAATCGGGCGTACAAGTCAACACCGGTAGGGTTGGCGTGGACCGAGTCCTTGGCGACTTCCTTCAAGTCCTGGACCCGGTTGTAGGCCTGGTCCTTCAAGCCGACAGCGGTAGCTTGGGCCTGAGCGGTAGCGTTGTCGATCTTGTCTCCGACGGAGGGGATGACGAAGTGGGACGCGGTGGTGGCGAAGAAGGGGTTGGCAACCATTTTGGCAGAGTGTTTTGGATGAGTGGGGAGGATGTACAAAGATACGCTTGTGAACGGGTCGAAGAGATACAAGATATGATCAGAGGAACAAGAGGAATATAGAGTACGGCACTGGCTCGACCTGTCGCTCCACCGAAAAAAAAAGCGCATCCGTGATTCCGCGGATTGGACCCGAAAATGCCCGATAAGCCGACGAATGCGATGACGTTCGGGACGGTCCGTCAGGACTACGCGACGGCGTTGGACCGTATTGAATAAGGCCGACGCACGAGAGCATGTCATCGCCTTGGCAGCAAAGGAAACACGACTGATGACAGAGCATCCATTTCGAATTCCAAGATCGGATAAACCCAACGATACAACACAAGAAGCGTCTAGCTGGCTATTGTTGCTACACCAAGGCATGGTTACAGTCGTGCGTCCTAGTAAAAAATTTACCGGAAAATGATACATCACAAATTCATTCATCTATTCGTAGTTTGTTGAGGTAGCGGCGTGAGCTGCGGCGTGTTGACGTAACAGTCCCTTATAGTGGATGCCAAGAAATTTGTGGCTTCGTCCACCTGCCGTTATCATGTAGGTGTCTAAGCGAAAAAGGGGGCCATGAAGCCCTACACACCATCCATCAAATCATCTTCATCATCTTCATCGACGGCTCTTGCAGGTCGAAGCCAGGCATCGTCGTCCCCATCATCTCCACTTCCAAGCAAAACACCGAGTCGCAACCCAGAACTCGGGACCGAGATCGCCGCACTTGACTTTGACTCCTGTGCTGTGGCGATCGGAGCGACCGGCGAGGCAGGAAACAACGAAGGTGCCAGACATTCCTGTACATTCGATAAGCCGTTGTTCTCTGCTGCTGCTGCTGCTATGGCCGATTGAGGAAATTCCAGCGCGATGGGTGTGTTGATATCCATAGGCTCAGCGGACAATGGCAAGGTTTCTGCCGTCTTGAGCTGAAGCGGTGTTAACAACGCAGGTGCCTCTTCTAACGATTCCAATGCAGTAACGATCGTCAAAGGCTGCCGACATGCCGTATCACCGTTTGCCATCTTGGGAAACTGAAATCTTGTAACCGAATCATCCAAGCCTCGTGATAATGATCGCCTATACGGATGAGCACTCAATCTGGCATCGGCAGCGTTCACAGAAAGCGTCATTGAATTTCGTCTTTTCGCCAAGCCACTGGTTGCTAGCGGTGTGCGCAAGCTTTCTGGTTTGGGCGTATGGGTCTCCTGAATGCTAGTCAGTAAGGAGGCCCGATACTCCGACGGAGGTATAAAAGTGAGCGAACGTCGTATTTCGGAGCGAGATCTTCTCGTAAACGATCGTCGTCCGTAGGCAAGAGCCGGCTGGTTCATGTTTTCCTGCTCGCACGAAACATGTACACCCTCCTCGTCCTCCATAGCATCCTCGAAAGCTGAAGGCAGTTGTGCCGATGAGCAACCGAAAGGCGGCCTATTCGTAGTGGATGTCTCCAAGAACGGCTCAGATCGCGAAGGTATGTGTCTGGAGTACCGAGATCTTCTACTGAATCTACTACCACTGCTCGCACGGAGGGGCTGGGAGGGCGTCGGTACGCAGGTAAAGTCATTGGAATGATGAGAGGATCGCTGCGGAGCCGCAGGTAGTTCAGTCGACTTTCGCCTACTGGCCTCGAGGCCGAGTGGCGGCGTTCGAGGTCGACTCTGTGGCGCCGCGCTGTTTTGGCGTTGTTGTGAAATTCTACGGTCTTCTGCATACTGCATACGAGCACTTTCTCCGTCGGTGTCATGTTCGGATTCACTGCTATTGATTTGGAATTCCTGTTCCATCATGATGATCTCGTCCAGCACGTCTTGCATATCTTTGCCCATTCCGAAGGGATCTCCTGCTGACAATGCACCATTGATCTGGTCGAATGAGGCTGCAAGCTGCGCGTCTAAGGAGGAATGCGACTGAGAAAGGATGGTCTCGGAGTTGAACTTGTGGTATGAGGCTCTTTGTTCCACTGGTCGTTTATCTTGCGTCGTTGGATAATCCTCTTCTGCATCAGCCAACCTTTCTATCTCATCCTCCACTTCTTCCCGAACATTGGTCAGCCCTCCGTGTTCAGGAAGCGCCGAGCCCATCAGCGTAATTTCGGCAAACGCGGCTGCTCCTCTTGCGCTATGAACAGACGCTAAACTTCCATTCCGGCTGTGAGTTGATGCCAAACTAGGGTGTCGAGAGATGGACGATGCTATAGAACCCAACGGAAATGGAGCGCTCGACGAAGCTGCACTAGTGTTTCGAGAATGGGAGGGCATATAGGTGTAAGGATGCCCGCCTACGAGTTCGGGTACTCGAGCGTATCCAGTTGAAATAATCGATGCCATCGACCCAATGGAGGTTCCGCTACCCGAAATACTGCCATCAGGGCGATGACGCCGACGAGAAGAATGTGACGCGTTTCGACTGTGACCGGCGCGTTGACGTTTGATCTCTTCAGATGTCATCCGACGGTAATGTGACGCTTGACTGGGGCTAAGCCTGATATCGGATGCGGTGCGTGCATGAGCATTGGATATCATGCTGCTTCCACTAACTGATCTACCGGAAATCGAAGACGATGTGATGGAAGAGAGGGATGATATCGATGATTGGTTGGTATGTGCTGCAGCTTGCCGTTGACTTTCTGCAAAACAGAGGGAAGACATGGCGTCGACTCTTGCGCAGGCTGATCAGAAGCAAAGGGAGATAGTTCAGGTAGATGCTCGCAAGTAAGCTAGAATCATAGATGCTCACCAGAACTACAGTAGATGTCGTCTTCGTCCTCCAACTCCTTTTCGCAGAAACATTTCCTGGCGCGAGTCTCAACGCTCACGCTATTTTGTCTCCGTAGAGATCTCTTCGCGAACAGATTCCTCACATCCTGGAACCGATCGACCTTGGCCCTCGAAGACGGTCCAAGTGTTGTTCCTGGGTGGAATGGACTTGCAAGTGCGCTTGGAGCTGGAGGGATCGGGATGTCAGGCGGAAGCCTACTGGAAGCGTCGTTGCTACCGGCATCGTACAATACGGATTCGGTTTCTGGGATTGCAGAGGGGATTTCAGTTGGCGAAGGATGCGTGATAGGTGTCTGAGGATCCGTGGATTCGGAGAACATGCTGTCGAGACGAGACGCGAAGCCGCCAGTCTGAGAAGAGATGAGGAGCGGAGAGACGGGCTTTGTGACCTAAGCCGACCTGCTCATTCCGCTGTGAGGATGATGGGGCTGAGCGTGGTACCGGACCTTGACTAGTGTAGAGAGCTGAGCATGAACCGTGCGTTCAACCGTGATCCCTCGGTTGCTACATACCTCAACTGTGGTTGCTCACTCTGCACAACGCGTGCCTGCCTGTTTTGTTTCTCCGAGCGAAGCCGTGTGACAAGCCATAAAGAACGCGTTTGGCGAGCTATTACTTAGCATCCGCCTAGTATTCGCTTGCTTGGGTTTGTGGTTGAGCGTATGTCAAGCTCTTCGTAGGAATTCATTGAGCTGTTCATCATCAGCTGACTCAGCTGCGAGCTATCTATCCGTCATTCCCACTACAGGTAATCACCTCTACAAGTCGATTTTCGCATCTATTCGTACACCGATCGCTCAAAACCCGCTCAATCTACAGCATCTTTTGCTTCGATGAAGCGCCCGACTCCTGCCAGAATCCACGAATTTCCTTGACCTCATGAGCCCATCTGTCCAAGCCTCCAGCAGCTAGCAATTGCTCGAGCAGCTTAAACAACGTCACCACGACCCAAACAAGAACCGCCCAGACACCTGAATTTTCGATCCATCTTCTCGCGGCTTCCACGTGAACCACCACCGCTCGGGCAATGGGTTCCTTCTTGATATCCCTCGAGGCCGGCCGAATCGGGAATGGCGGAGTAGCGCCAAATATCTCAGCGGCAACTTTCAGACCCGAGGCAAAACCGTCTTCATGGAATCCATAGTTGGTCCATGCTCCGGCGAAGGTTACTCGTCGAACATTCTGGATTGAAGGAAGTTGAGATTGCGCTTTCACGCTCTGCCGGTCGAATTTACGCACTTCAGCATATAATCATCGTCGACAGAGTAGGAAAGCAAGCTCACCGCTGCACTGTAGATCGGATGCTCATATTTGAATCTGCCGACTTCCTTCTCCTTGTCAACCTCGAACGGTGGGTTCAAAGTAACAAGGACGGGACCATGTCTCTCTTCAGATAGACTCTGCAGAGCATTCATATTGTACGTGCTGTGAGAAAGCCATTCGTGTGAATTTAACACACGTACGAATGGTGACCTATTAACGTGCACTCACAGTGAGACCGTATTGACGTCGGAAGCAGCGGTACCAGGTGAATCGCTGGGGTTCTTCGATGATGTGAGTACGTTCCAAGCTGCAAGGGGTATGTCAGCGTCAAAGAATCACTCGAAGGTTTCGGCAAACCATAACATACCAGACCAGGCTTTTCGTCTAATCGGCATAAGCTACAGGGATTGATGGGATATCAGGTACCACTCGGACTGGCGAACATTGGTTGAAGGCGCACCTTCTCATCCCAGTGCACGACCGCTTCGTTCTTGTTCCACTCGAATTTGCCGAGAATATCTTCCTCTTCCTTTGATGCCCCACCGCCGTACCGAAGCATTTCCAAAGCTGTATCAGAATGCGTTCTAAGGAGAAACAGTCAGTAAATCTAGAAATGTATAAGCGACTAATCCGATCTAGCAAGACATACGCAAGGATAACATAGTCGTATTCGTGACGAGTGCCATTGTCTTCGATCAAGGTGACATGTGTGTCGTGAGGCGTTATACCGACAATCTTGGTGTTTAAATGCAAGTTTTCCGCAGGCAACTTGTCAATGATCGCATTCACATAATGCTTTCTGTCATACCAAAAGGCGTCAATCAATGGCTTATATGCAGCATTCTTGAAATGAGAAGATTTACGAGCCACCCTTGATCGTGAGCCACTTGGGACGACCTTCAACCTGCATGAGATGGTGGTTATGGAAGAATCGAACGAGTGTCCGCGCTGGAAAGTCTAAAGCACATTTGTCTGCGGGAGTTGACCAACTGTATTATTTTCGAAGGATGGAATGTGTCCAAATGATCAGTCTCTTAGAATGCTTTCTTTATGCCAATTGAAAAGTCAAAACCCACATCGCAGCTGTCATAGGCTAAGCTCAAAGTAATGTGTTGAGAGAGTTGACACTGTCGCCATCTTGAACACGGATCAACGCACCAAAAGATAGTCCTCCTTGAACCCTTCTCCGTAGCCTTCTTTCTCTAGATATTGTCCTATACTGATCGTGCTACGTGCAGCTTCATCAATATCCATCTTCTTCGTCTGACCGGTCTTCTGCGAAGTTGGAGGAGTGCCGCCATCCGTTTCGCCTTCAGGCTTGCCCTGGGGAGATGCATCGGTAACAAGATCGAGTCCAAACAGATTGAATCGAAAGACATCCAGCAACATGCGGTACATCCTTGGGTTCAGGCTAGAATTAGGAGTTTGTCAGCTTGCCCGTCAAGAGCAAGGTAGCACAAGCAAGCTTGGAAAACTCACAGATTCTTCGCCTGGCAGAAAACGCCTGCAAGTCCTTCTCCGGCCCATTCAAAGTCACCCATATCCCTTGTGACAGCGAAGGTCATGGTTGTAGGGATGAACTTGACGCCTTTATGCTTTAAGAATGCCAAAAAGTTGGGGTACGTGGGTGGATTAAAGACGATCTGTGAAACCCCGAGCGTTAACACCCCACACGACAAGTTGGCAGGGAGATATCATAGCGGTTCCAACTCACAAAACCACTAAATTCGCAAAGCGTCATATGATTAGCTTTAAATCTGAGCGTTTCGCAACCAGGATGCTTACGAGTCTACATCACATGGCTCCTTCCCTTCTCCTGGAGGAACGCAACAGAGTCAGTGCCCAAAATGTACCGGTTACCAGCCATCTGTCAACGAACGCTTGAACTCCACGGTATGCGCATGTCCACCAACATAATCCGCCGACTCATACAGGTTGACTAAATGGTCCGAGTGCTCGTTCAATGCCTAGTGTAATACATGGAAAAATGCTCAGCCTCTGCAGATAAACCACCTGAACTAAATAAAGCGGACTCGCCCACGTAGCGGCCAAGCCCGCAACACCGGATCCTACGATTGCAATCCTCATCTTGTTTGTCGATTAGGAATTCAAAGCGTAGACTACAGCCGTGTCGAGGGAGCGTCGTGAAGATGGTCGACTTACAATCTATCCTACGATAGAAATGGGTGAACTAAGACGTCAATGTCCTGTGGATCAAGCGGATCGCAGCGCAAGAGGCTAGAAATCAACTTAATTGGCTTTCGGAAGCTGACGTCACGTTACTACTGTAACCGGAGATTATTCGCTGTAAGGGCTGTGAGGGAATTGGGAACGCTTGAGCCATTTCTTTTACACTGGCATTGTAACGTGAAATGTTCGATGCTATGATATGGTATACAACAACCTGCTAGGCACGAGTCTTCTGTAGAGCCTTCTGTACTTTCAACGTAGTCCGTAAGATGGTGCAACACCCGTAGCTGCGTCGCGCGATGCGTGGCCCCGACTGTCTAGAGAGCTTTGACTGTTCGTTCGAGACATCGGCGGAGGCGTATAACCATTGGGCCGGAAATTGAAGCTTGTCGGCGGATAAGGCACCTCGAACGGAGTATCGTTGTCATAAGCCGATTGATTGTCGTGAGCGGATGGATGATCCCGCTGAGACCAATTGGATTCTTGACGTTCGAGAAGGGGTGCGACGGCAATGTGATCATCGCCAACAGCCCGTTGATTGTATCGCGTAACGCTGGCCTGTCTACGTGGGAGGCCGTCCGTTTGATAGCTAGAATATCCCGATGACAAGAGGTTGTCCGAGGACTCCAGCGGGACATCCCCAAAGCCAGCTTCCGAATTCTGTCGTGACATGGTAGTAACACCTTGCAGGTAGGCCTGAATATCGGGAGTGTGACGCATAGAATCCGTTTCTCCTTTTCCTTCCAGTATTTGGGTAGAAGCGACAGATTGCGTCTCCCAGGTGGCTTCGTTTCGCAGATCGTCTTTGGCAGGGTTGAAATCCAAGTTTTCCTATGGCGGAGTGACAAATAAGCATTCCGAAAAGGGAACATTAACCATCAGGCTTACTGGTCTGACAGCCTTAATGTCGATGGCATCTGGATTATATCTGCTCTTGTTGAACCAAGGGTACTCGGACAGAATCTCCCTCGCCAGGGTCTCTTGTGATTTATGAACCATAACCTGTAATCTCACAGACGTCAGCACCATGTGCATAGGAAATCCTTCTGAGAGACATACGGCGAATAACATGTTGCTCTGCAATGCGGGGTGCAGGAATCGCTTCTCCATCTCGTGGTGGTTTGTCCGTTTTTCTGATAATGACCGTTGGAACTCCTCTTCAGCTTCTTGTGCGGAAGGTTCGTAATAGGTAAACTGCTTCTCCAGAGGTCGAGCGACAAAGATTTTAAAGGCAAGTGCGATGAGGATAGGAGGAACAGACGCAATGACATCTGTATATCGCCTTCGATTCAACCCAATCGCTAAGAAGTGGATTATAAATCAGCACCAGATCTCTCTCACTCGAATGAGCTACGCACTAAGAATCATGAGAAGTTGCATGAAAATGGCACAGGCGATGACACGGTTGATAAAAACATTGTAAAGTCTCCCTCCAGATTCCGCCCGCGAAACATAGACATAGAGAAGCTGGTACTTGTAGATGACGGACGAGACCCAGAATACGAGGGTAACACCAATGCAGACCAAGGGGGCCAGCGGAGCATACTGATATTCAAAATCATTGGTAAGTGCTACGGAGGTACGCAAAGCCAGATGATGACTCACAACCATGCCAATGGCAGCCAGGAACAGCATATTGGTCAGAATGATCGCATACTCAAAGAATGGCGGCTAAGAGTTCTCGATAGTGTTAAAGGAGAAATTGCAGGTTCGGGCATGAATACACGTACCTTGGTATATTCTTTGATATCCCGCGGAGTCTTGGCAAACAACCTGCTCAAAGTGTCAGACGCTGCAAGGCAAAGGCAGAATATACCGTAAACTCACAATCGTTGCACAGACAGCAGCAGAAGCTTGATCAGTTGTACAATCTCGAAGATGACCAGGAAACCTCGCAGAGGGAACACAGTCAACCAATAAGTGGATTGCTGCACATAAGTTCCTTGAATATCTGTCAGGCGTGAAGGGCATCAGGAACAGAGGCTGAATTAAAACTCAGTCTGCACGGACCTTCGGGTATTTCTA
The DNA here is from genome assembly GCA_013461525.1 of Naganishia randhawae. Taxonomy (NCBI): domain Eukaryota; kingdom Fungi; phylum Basidiomycota; class Tremellomycetes; order Filobasidiales; family Filobasidiaceae; genus Naganishia; species Naganishia randhawae. The sequence continues at coordinate 23,003 of JABRPJ010000054.1, forward strand.
GAGAAGATAATCGTCTTAATCAGATAAAGCTCATAAATAGTACAGCACGGCCAAATAAAACTTACCGCTCAAGTAACCGAAAATTTCTGAAGCGGACTTGCGCTCTCCAACCTTGATAATGACCTGAGCGACAGCATCTAACCATCCGCAAAAGCCATACATGAGTAGACGTAGACAATACGTTCAACAATCTACTCACTGTAAACCACTCCCAACAAGGAAAAGATAATCAAGTTACTGATAATCATGAAAGCAAAGTAACGTGCGATAACAGCTCGGTTCAACCGAGATCGAGTCATTGCACCTTGATACTTGGATATACGCCTCATAATGAGCGGCAAGAAAAATCCAAAGAGTGCTTGAATGGCGGAAGGCAAGACACCGGATACGACAGAAAATGTCCTGTCAGTTTGCAGTGGCGTTAGATTGGCTTGCGTCGCGAAAGTGTATTCACGGATACTGACCAGTTACCAAAGCCGCTTGATTCTTTCCAGTTTCGTAGAAAGGCGACGTAGACAGTCAGCTGTATGGGATGCGAAGCAGGTGGCCGTATCGTTATTGATGCTGGCGCACTGTGTCACGAGCAGCGCATCGACTTACAGACGACAAATTGGCCAACAAGGAAACGAAGAGCAGAGGAAGGGTGTGCAAGAAGCAGATGAAACCAAGGACCAAGAAACCCCAGAACTTTCGCGCCGTAATCACATTCGGTTCGAGAGGCACGTTTTTCCAAATTAGGTCCTGAGGGGAAGGGGCTAACTGAATTTGCGCGCCATTCAATTCCTTCAGTCGGCCCCGATGCGAGCGAGCGATTCGATGAGCTTCCGAAATAGTTTTAAGCGTTACGAAACCGTAGTTCTCGCCGTGTGGTTTTGTCTGTTTACGTTGTTTCCGAGCTTGCCTATCCTTGCGGATCAGAGCATCAATATCGAGCCGTTTTTGATCGATCTTATCTCGCAGATATTTGACGAGCTGGCTGTAATACTGGATAGCATCCTATTTTCACACAAGGCAATCGTGGTTGGTAAAAGGGACAGTCAGAAGACAAGGGTAGAACTTGCCTTGGTTTCGCCTCCAAATCCAAGGAATCCACCTTTTGTGATTTGCGGCCTCTTGGCTCCCATCTGGTTTCCCTTGAGATATTTAACAAGCGTTTCCTCCAAGTTTCTTACGGCCTTGTTATGTTCCTCAATCAATTCGGGGAAATCGTCCAGTCGCCTGCCTATACTGGTACAGTCGATCTGTTGACCAATCTTGATACCATCCACCTTCAGCTTTCCCATGAGATGCACCAGACCCTCGTCAGTACGAAAGTCTTTCGGAACTTGCGTGATCATGAGCGTTCGGCTATAAATTCGGTTTTGGTATTCGTCACTTCGGAACCACGCTTGTCGTAGCAATATCATCTTCTTCCAATGATACCAGACAAAGTAACAGACGAGCAAGGTGATGATGTAGACCATGGCAACGTGCGCCCAGAGGATGTTTCCGCTCAAATTCTGGATAGTGAGCAAACTCAGGTAGTTGCGTGAATCTGCAGACACTTCCTTGAGGTTGTAAACAACGTTGATTGGCCTTTGATGCAGAGGATCAATTAGCGAGGGGGACGTGCGTAGGGCAGGCAATATGCGACAACTTACAACAAGGCACCGCCAACAAGAACCGAGATGACCAAGAATAATGTTCTCAACAATCGCAGACACCGGAGGAACGTCACTCCGTCAAGACCTGTAATAGAATTACAAGTGAGCTAAAGAATCCGTTTGTGGAGACTCAAAACTTACCGATTTGCTGCAACATCGCTTCCTCAGCAGTATGCAAAACTGGACTGAACCAGCTGAAAATGCCATTGGAAATTTCAGGAGGAGGTTTCAGATTTAGAGTCGGGTCCTGTTCCTCGACTGTTTGCACATATTTGACCTGATGAAATATATGGTCAGCCGGACGAGGTGTAGAACTATGTATCCTGAAGCTCACTTTCGGCGCATAGACTCGCTTGTCCCGCGGTCGCAAGAACGAGAATGCCATTAACGTTCCAAGCTGCACCGACAAGATTCGAGTAAGCGTACTAGAGAAAAGCCGACTAGCTGCATACATGAACTCACAGACAAGACACTCATCAATATCAATTGCGAACCAACAGCTTTGATGGAGACGGAACTGAGGGTTGACTCATAGCCCGACACCAGCGACTGCACCGCATCCCCAGCATCTACTGTGGTCGACATTATCGGTGGATTTTGCAAGCTACAATTTCGAGAAAACATAGGCCGACAAGCGGATATCAGCGTCTTCAGGACCATACCAGCTTGATCATCACCAGTGACCTACCCCTATCGACGTCGTCTCCAGAATCGTCCCTGACAGAAAGAACGTTGCAGAGGGATGTGTCCTCTCGGCGTGTTATCTCAAGGAGTGTTGGATATCTGACTCTACGATCACTGACTCAGGCGGGCGAACAACGTCGACAGCTTTCTGGCTCTCAGGGTTGAGGAATGGTGAATTTTCGGTAAGGATTGCATTTGGGGTAGTGGAGCACTGTGATCGGCGGAACCATTCTATTTATTGTCTCTAACGCGTCAAACGAGCTCTCAGACGCGTTCCGCACAGCCGAAACACTGCGATTTTCCTTTGTCTTTCGGCTCGAGAGACAGGTAGCGACGAGCGAGATAGCTGATGGGATACTTCCCTCGTCGATCTGCCCAGCGACAATGCTATCACCATCTACTTGACGAATCTGACAGGATCTACAGGCAGCGACATGGAGCTCGATAAGGACAGCTACGAGGCCCCCCAAAATTTTAGTGCGGTAACAACCTGTCCGGCAGTATTACGGCGGAGTAACCGCCGGGAACTGGCACACGAGACCTCGCAGTTCGCTTGCATGCGAGCTTACCGTAATTCTAGAATCAAGCTGGACGCAGCATTTGAGAAAGGAATCGTACAAAGCTTTCTACCAGCTGTAGAACATGTTCTCCAAGCTGTTCTACAAGTGTCCCATCTGCAATTCTGTAAAACGTCTAGCTAAAATAGTGATACCGATTGATACGGCTCAAGATAATGTGTTCATCATTCGCAACGTTGTACGCTTGTACAACCAGAGAGAGAGCTGGGTTGGATAGTAGACTTTGCCATATCCTTTCTTTACGACAAAAGCGCCCAAGACAGGCATCGCCTTTCGATACGGGGCGATAGATAGTTATCGTGAAAGCCTTCACCATTCGAACTCGCTGAGAATTTTGAAATACAAGCGGTATGCCGCGACGCAGATATCAATACCTCTGCAGGAAGGAACCCATATCTGGCGTTAAAGAATACTCACCCAGTGCATTTGTTGAAAAGGTATTCTTTCCCGTTCGCTCGAATCATCCCGTCTCTGAACGTTACTTTCCATTTGTTTTTGTTTCTTTGCACCTAGACGACCAAAATAGCCGGTTAGGTGTGGAATAAATCATACCTGCCGTCAGACTGACCTTGTCATATATGCAATACATCACATTCAAGCTTAGATCCTCTTCTTCATCGTCTTCGTCGTCATCCTGCCCGTTCCCTCTCTCGTCTTCCTCATCTTCATCGCTGTCATCCAGATCCGAGTCGATGATTTCTTCACCAGGATATATGCCGTGTTCATTCGGCACGAGTCTGGCTGCGCCCCCAGAGATGATGTTCCCACTCGCATCTCTCTGTACTCCACTGCCTGATGCGACAGCGCCCGCAACGAGGCCACCGCCTGGTTGACGTGATGTCGCCTCCTCCTCATCGTCGTCCTCATCATCATCGTCATCACCATACTGAGCCGCGATTGCCGCATAGTCGTCTTCCCCGCCTATTCCGGGGATGCCTATACCCGTCATTCCTGGGATCCCAATCCCGGTACCAGGGGCACGTTGAGCGTTCGGCTGTATAGGAACACTTGGCTTGACGTCTTCATCATCGTCGTCGTCATCGTCATCATCATCTGAACGCTGAGAAAAACAAGTGATGTGAGCACTATCGTCCCGTTTTGCCTCTGGTCGAAACCTACAGCCCCGCCCCGAAGCCTCATTTCGTTCGTTTGTGGTGCACCGCCTCTCAGGCCACCATTGTACGCTCCGTTTCCGTTTGCATCGATATGCGGCTTTACGTCTTCGTTCCCGAAAGGATGACCAGAGCCAGCTGGAGGGCGATTAAGCGAAGAAAGATTGAGAAGAGGATTGGCTGGGCCGTTCGAGGTTGTTGGAGCTTGACCACGAAGCTGCCCTCCCAATGGTCTGTCGTCTTCACTTTCATCGTCATCTCCATCAACGAATTTGGCTACTCTCGTCTGAACCAGACTCGCTTCCCACAGCTGTTGTAGATAGCCTACAAGACTATCGTCAACCCCATATTCTTCGAAATCCTCACGGACCGCTGAGATGACATCCTCGATGACTTGTTTGTAAATGGCGGGAACCACTCGGTTGGACATGGCGGTGGCGATTCGAATGAGCCTGGAAAGGCGGTTCAGGCGTGACGTCGGAGGTGTCAGGAGAGTGAGGGGTGCAGCCGAAGCGTTCCAGGTCGCGAAAACAAAGGCAGAATGCTGCTGAGTGGTCACGAATCTTACAGCTGCTCGCCGGTTTGCGCTTGAACTGCTTTCCATACCATACCTCGAGCTGTCTGATGACTTGACGACTTGAACTTGATACTCACATGACCCGGACGCGGCATGTAACCGACCCATGTCCGCTCAGCCATGCGATCGCTTTGGATCCGCCGTCTCGCCTAAAGTTTGGAACCAGAGCTCTCTTCATCTGTCTGGGCGATCACTTTGTGAGGATTCAAGCTACAATTGGACGCCATTCAGCACTACTGACTGCCCACCTCGGCTCTGCACACCGAATTTGGTATCTGACTCAGTCATGGTGCGCAAACAGCTCGATCAACGGATCCCGGATCTGATCCGGCTCGGTGTAGCCAACAACCAACGAACGTTCTTCGCCATCATCGGTGACCATGGACGGGATCAGATAGTCAGCTTACATTACCTGTTATCTCAATCCCGAACGGGCGCTCGACCGAACGTCTTGTGGTGCTACAAGAAGGAACTTGGGTTCACGAGTCACAGGAAAAAGCGAGAGAAGAAGATCAAAAATGAAGTGAAACGAGGTATCAGAGAGGTCAACGAGCAGAATCCATTCGAAATGTTCATTGCCGTTACAGATATTCGATATACGTGAGTATGTCCGAATACGAATCTCTCTGTCGTTCTTGGCCTTACCTTATGGTTGACTGCTGAAAGGTATTACAAAGAGTCTCACAAGGTTCTCGGTCAAACTTTTGGATTTCTAGTACTCCAGGATTTCGAAGCCCTAACACCGAATTTGCTGGCAAGGACCATCGAAACTGTGGAAGGAGGAGGAATTGTCGTTCTGTTGCTCAAAGATCTAAAGAGTTTGAAGCAAGTCTACAATATGACCATGGTGAGCTATTGCAGCTTGTCTCGACACTTTTCAAACGATACTCACCACCGTGATTCGCTTAGGATGTGCATTCTCGATATCGTACGGAGGCACATACAGACGTACAGCCTCGATTCAACGAACGATTCATTCTATCTCTGGGTTCATGCCCCAATTGTTTGTTCCTCGACGACGAACTCAACGTTCTCCCTATCTCCGAAGGCAAAAACATCAAGTACGATGAAAAAACAGGCCCATCTACCCGCCTTACATTAGCCAACGAGGAGCTTTCCAAACTCAAAGACCAGCTGAAAGAGACGAAAACACTCGGCCCACTTAGCAAATTGTGTGCAACGACCGATCAACTCAAGGCACTCTTAACATTCTGGTCAAAGGGTGAAATGGATCGAAAATCGCTCTCAAACACAATATCGTTAACAGCTGGCCGTGGCCGAGGAAAATCGGCCGCCTTGGGATTGGCACTTGCTGCGGCCATCAAGGCTGAATACCATAATATTTTCGTTACCTCGCCTACACCTGAAAACTTGAAGACCTTGTTCGAATTCGTGATGAAGGGCTTAAACGCTTTGGGGTATGAAGAGACGACAGACTACGAGGTTGTGAGATCAAACAATGAGGATTGGGGAAGAGCTGTAGTGAGAATCACGGTTCAGAGGGAAAAGACCAGGCAATTCATTCAGGTAGGTAACGTTTCTCCGTAAGCATGTTTGATTCGCTGACAGAAGCGGTTTCATTGGATAGTATATCCAACCTCAAGACTCTTACGTGCTTGGACAGGCTGAATTACTTGTCATCGACGAGGCCGCGGCGATTCCCTTGCCTCTGGTGCGGAAGCTCCTTGGTCCGTATCTGACGTTCATGGCATCAACCATCAACGGTTATGAAGGTACTGGTCGATCATTATCCATCAAGCTCATTAATCAGTTACGGGAACAAAGTCGAGCGGCTATTTCGCAGAACGGCGCTGCAGATGGTAATGCAGTAGCTTCCAACTCAACGACATTACCGGTTGCCGGTGGCAGAGGCGGTGCAGGTCTTGCGAGGATCTTATCAGAAGTCAAGCTTGAACAGCCGATTCGATACGGACAAGGGGATCCAGTGGAGAAATGGCTAAACGGTCTATTGTGTCTGGATGTCAGCTCAGTCTCCAGGTCGATTTCTGGGTGTCCCCATCCGTCGCAGTGTGAGCTTTATTACGTCAACCGAGATACCTTGTTCTCGTATCATCCGGCAAGTGAGGTTTTCCTGCAACGGATGATGTCTCTATATGTCGCATCACACTACAAGAACTCGCCAAATGACCTACAACTTATGTCAGACGCTCCAGCGCATCACCTCTTTGTTCTGCTTCCGCCATTGAAGGAAGATGAAAGCACCCTGCCCGACCCTCTAGTCGTCATTCAAGTCGCGCTTGAAGGAAACATATCCCGTGCGAGCGTTATGGCACAGCTGGCAAAGGGAGTTCGATCCGGAGGAGACTTGATTCCATGGCTTATGTCCCAGCAATTCCAGGATGACGACTTTGCATCTTTGTCAGGTGCAAGGGTTGTCAGAATCGCTACCCACCCGGATTATGCCAGGATGGGTTACGGCAAGCGAGCATTGGAGAGTCTGAGTTCGTTTTACAGTGGGGATTTGTTAAATTTGGACGAAGTTCAGGACGAGGAAATGACTGAGAGTTATGCTGAGGCTTCACGCGTAGACAAGGTATGTCAATCGCCATTACACCGTATTGATCTTTCAGCTGATCATACCCGTCATCACAGGATGCCTCTTTGCACACTGATCAGATCAGCATCCGGGATGTGAACAAGATGCCACCTTTACTCCAGCGATTGTCTGAGCGGCGTCCTGAGCGACTCGATTACCTCGGTGTCTCGTTCGGTCTCACTCGAGAGCTACTTGGGTTCTGGAAACAAGCCGGATATGTTCCCATGTATGTTCGGCAGACAGCAAACGATCTTACTGGCGAACACACATGTGTCATGTTGAAAAAGCTCTTTGGAGAAGCTGCCGGATCTGATGATTGGCTACACGCATTCGCTCAAGGTGGGTGTAAAAAATCATTTGCGTTATTTATTTTGCGCCCGCTAAAACTGCCTGCTTTCCAGACTTCCGTAAAAGGTTCTTGCAATTACTGTCTTATCAAAGCTTTAGGCAATTTACTGCTGACATGGCCAGTAGCGTAGTGGAAGCAGCCAAAGTCGCCAACTCGACCGATAACACGCTCACGTCGGTCGAGTTGCGAAACCTCATGTCGCCATTTGACCTCAAGCGTATCGAATCATACTCCAACAACTTGCTCGATTACCATGTTGTCTTGGATCTACTGCCAGACCTGGCTCGGATGTACTTTACCGACAAGCTGGGCCAGGACGTAACAATGAGCGCGACCCAAAAGACGATCATGTTGGCTTTGGGACTGCAAAGAAAGGCGGTAGAGGATATCGCTACGGAACTGCGTCTCGAAGTCAATCAGTGCCTCGCGTACTTTGTCAAGATTATGCGAAAAATCAGCAAGCACTTGAAAGAAGTACAGAAAAAGGGCCTCGGTGTGGATATCCCCGAGGAAGCGCCCGAGGTCAGGAGGAATCTGCCCACTACCAATGGTGAACAAGGAACTTCGGATTGGAAACCATTAGCCAAGACGGTCGAGCAGGATCTTGATGATGCAGTAGATGAGGAGACGAAAAAGACGCGCGCTTTGCAGAGAGAGCTCATCGACTCGATGGACCTTGCCAAGTATGTATCTCTGACTGAATTACCCTCTGCTGTTCGGTATTGACCTCTGTTTTACATTGCAGGTATGCCATCGATGACGGCACAGATTGGTCAGATGCGCAAGCGCAAGTACAAGCATTGGCAACCGCCCGACCCGAGGACCGCAAACGCCTGTCCACAGTTGTCAGCGTGAAAGCGGTGGGCCAAAAAGCTGATACCAACGGAGATGAGCAGAAAAAGAGTGGAGCAAAGCGCAAGGCCAGTGTCGGTGGCAGTGGAAGCAAGAATGACCGTCAAAAGACGAAGAAGAGGAAGTCGACCTGATTGTATCGTATAAGCTGACAATACTATGCTATATGAGGGATATTCTTTAATACTACAAAGTTCAAATAATCCCTGCCTTCGTCCCATTGTTCAAGAGTCACCAAGAGTTGAGAAAGAGTTTAGACTTCGCCGGTAAATGTTCAACCTCTCGCCAACAAATAGAATTATGAGCATTACTCTGTGATGCTACCGCAATTGCGCGAATGGAGGATATGCTGAGACCTCAGAGTAGCCGTACTGTGGTTTGTATTGCAGCAAGTGGCAACTTGCAAGGTGGGCAGCGGCAGAAAGCTGGAAGGCCAAGGGCGAGCTGTCAGCTGCACTGTCAGCTGAGTCCCAGACCGGCAAAATACACGTCACATTGGGACGGACGCTCTTGAACCCTGCGCTTCAAACAAGCGCAGAAAATTGCCCGAAGAGGAGACGCTTGTGGCGTTCGCCACCGGGATAAGCGCGCGCCCTCGGGAGATGGAACGGCACAGCAGGACAATGACACTCCAACAGCTGATGCAACTGGATCATAACAATCGTTGGTGCCATCTTGGCCCCTCACATCATTGCTACATTATAGTATCGCCATCCGCCAACGCTCAGCACAACGACACTGCCAGCAAGTGAGCCGCGGCCTACCAGTGGCTGCCATCAGTGCTCAATCAAACACCACACACACACACACACACACACACGCACACGCACCCTCGCCTTTACTGGTGGGTTTCGCTCAGTCTCTTCACACTTGGGTACGTATCGTCCAGGGTGTCTTGACAAGATCTTGAACCCTTTGACTTACAAACAAGGCTGCTTTCGCGACTCCTTTCACTAGGGTCACTCATGCGCCCTTTCGTTTTCGTGGGGAAACGTCATTTCCCCTTTGCCCTCCTTGGTACTCCGGTGCTTTGGGACGGGCCTTTTCATTCGACATTGAAAAGGATTTCGGTATAAATCCACAGACCCTCGAGTCGTGGTGTCATCGTACGTATGCTACCAACTTGCACACTTATTGCCAAGCAAAACCCTCGTGGATTTCCTCGTAGTTGCGGTCGTTGCCTTCCCCCGCCGACACACTTTCATTGCTTGAAGTTTGTTCATTTCCTTTTGATGGTCATACAAGTGACACGGAACCACCTATCATGCAACGGGGCGTCTATCTTTCCTCCCGGTCTACGATCATCTCGTCACTCCGGGGTAATTCTTCAGGAATTGATCGGCGCCCGCAGTGTGGCATAGGCTCCGTGTACACTTGCTGGCATATCAGAAGCAGTGATCGAGCGATATCCTTTTACTTGACTGTTCTCCCCAGCTTGATTCGCTGCTTTTCACAAAAGCTTACACAAAGCGATCAAGTTGGACGACAACAGTAGAGTTTGGGATCCTGCAATGAATGGAGGCTGTCGGGTCAAGTGGCGTTGGACGAAGGTTTCTATCAGGAAATAAAAATGATCAGGTTGTTGGCAAGTGTTGGCTCTACACAATCGGTACCTTCAGGTTTACCTACCTCTGCGTCCTTTGTTCTGTTTTGGCTCCTAGATACATGCGCTATGTCGCTGGTCAGGCTATCACGTCCTTTACCGCATCGGCTATGCTCGTCGCAAACAGAAGGATTAACGAAAGAGAACAAATGATGGAAAGATCAGAACGTCATGTAATGGGCTATGTCCGCTCATGATCGGTTTGATTCTTGTTTGGTTTCGGCTCATTGAAACACGTAAGCATCGTCCCCTTTACGGGGTTTATGGGTTCTGGGGGTTTTTGTTGGCGCTCGATATCGATAGATCGTCGTTGGTAACAATGCGAGTCGATATCACCATGAGCAACTGTTTCACAAACATGAAAATTTAGTAGAATCGGTCTTACCGTACTCTATTTCTTCTTGCGCTCGCTTTTACTAGTGGCGGCAATGATGCAAAACAGCGACTTTCTCGGGTACGCTTCAATGTGATCCGTTCGAAGCTCTGCAGGCTCTGGAGTAATAGGTAGAGGTGGCGGGTGGGCCATTACTTCCTGAGTTCGTATTGTTTTATTAGTTGGATTGGTCGAGATACATTGGTGCTGAACTTGTTGACTGGTTATTCTACATGCTATTGATTTGGTTGTAATCGGTGGTGACGCATTCTTGCTTTCTTGTTTGTATCGCTCATTGTATCGCTCATTTGCGAACCGTTGTATCCTTATAATCTATTTGTTATATCTCGAATCTCTTGTCTCGCTCGTTCATCTGGAATGCTCAATATGCTTTTACACCATGGATGCCTGTCTACGAACGATACTGCGAGTGTTTACCTGGCTTCCAGGTCCTGCGCTGGATCTTCTATTGAGTACTTCTGGCGGATGCCCTACTAAGGCTTGTTGCACCGTGGTCGGCAGGGTTATCGATTACCGTAGAATCCTTGAAGCAGATTCTACGCTGGCCCAGCGCGGTCATCAACATCTTCCTGAATACGGGACGAGCGATGATCCCGCCTGTCATTCCCAAAGTCATCTGGTGGGCTGTAACGTTCCGCCCTGTCATATGTTGCATGTGGTTGACGACATCCTCAATGTCCGCGGCGAGTGTATCGATGCAGGACATGATAACGCGTCGTCCTAAACTGTTTCCATCGCAGGGGGAAGGGGCAGAAATGGTTCCAGTATCTGGCGAGGTAACAGAATCGAGTATTATTGCTGCGGAATTGGAAATGAGGAGCTTGCGTTTGTTGCTTGCAGTAATGGCATCGAGGGTTGAATCGAGCTCGTGCTGAACCGATCCGTGAGCGAGGGCAAAAGAATCGGTTGCCGGGGTGAGTTAGAAATCCGTCGATGGGGAAAGATGACTGTAGCACGAGGACGTACGACTTTTGCTGGTAGATGGCCAGGATCGCTGACGCCGTAGTAGGCGCACAGGGTGGCATATGTAGGATCCGACGCTGCTGTGGTACGGCCCATGTTGAAGTCGTCTGCCGCCATTCGTGCTGCGGTCGCACCAAGATGATACGCTACTCGCCGGTCAAAGAAGCAAGCCGTCAGCGATCGCACATATCAGTCTATGTTCATGTTGGCAATGTGTCTTATCCGAAGAAAGTTGGAACACACCTGACCCATGATCTCCAAGAAGATGCCCATTCCCTCCTTTACGGCAGATAAGAACGGGCTTGGTGGTCTCTTGCAGTTCGAGGCCGATAATGACGCTCCCAGTACCCACGACGAGGACGACCGAGTAGGTTGAACCGGTGAGGAGCGCATGCGAGGAAAGGAGGAGAGAGTCGTTCATGGGTTTAATGGGCCGCTGGCTACGTTGATGAAGAGGAGGATATTGGTGCACAAGTCCAGAAAACACTGGCGGATAGGCGCGATTATCAAGGGTAGCTTACAAGAAAGTGGCGAGGTAGGGTGCGATTTTCCCTTCGTCATGAGCAGTGTCACAGCCCGCGATCTATCAAGTGTGTATAGAGGTCCGGAAGAGAAGATCAACGGACGGAGCAGCATTGGGCTGGGGTGACGTACACCAATCCATATGTCCTCGAAATGTAACGTGCAGATATTTAGCGGTGCCTCAGATGTTGGCGTTTCCCCCGTGACTTGTGCTACAGCTTGATTGACTGCCTGTCGTATGCTAAGGAAGAGGCGGCATGAATGCGCAAATGAAGACTTGTTGATGACATGCATCACATACCGAGCGAAACATCTTTCCCCTCCAACCTATCCGATGTCAGTCACACGAAGAGGGTGACGGTATGAGAGGGACAACCAAACGAGTTGACCTGGCTGGAGACTGACTAACACTCACCTCTGCTAGATTGGCGGAGCCTGCATAGCCCCTCCCAACAATTTGACTTGAGATCGAAGCGATAGACGCTGCTGTCTTGCTGCCTCCGACCTGTTATTCCCAGCCTTTTACGAGTTGAGTGGTTCTGATGCATCGAGAGGCGTAGTAGCCGACACGGCAACTTACATCGACGCAGAGAAAGTACCGCGGTTCCTCCACCATGGGCAGTGCGTGCTTGGGAGAGCGTCAGCTTGACTTGGGTCAGGTGGTGCAGCTGTGTGTTCTGCTGCGCTGGCTGTCTGAATACCAAGGGAGAAGCTGTGGGAGATGCGGGGCCCCCTGGCCAGTCTGCGGAAACCAACTCTGGCCCGCGCCAGTGAGTGGTGGATGCTCCCTCCTGCTCATATCGACGTGACCACCAGCAGTCCTCCAGGACATACCGCAAGTCTGCTCTCGCCCCAGTGCGCCACCTACGTCGACTCGAGATGGCCTCTTCCTACGCCGGTGACAGCGCTGGCATTCGGAGAAACGTTCCTGCCGAACCATCGACTGCTGCGCAGCGGCACCGCCCACTTTCTGATGCCGACGCTCGACTCAAGCAGAACGCAAATGTCTACGGGCCGTCGTCGTTATCCTCGGGTGTTAGGCGACCAGGAAAAGCCTCGAGCTCACGGGGTTATGGTAGTCAGGAGCATTGGAAGGATAGGGAGATCAGCATTGTAGAGGGGGAGAAGAGGTGGATTGTAGGCTTGACGGTGTTGGCGGTGATCATCAGATGTTGGAAGATATGGCAGCCATCGAGCGTCGTGTGAGTGACCGTATCGCATGGCAGGGGATATTGCAACATGAACGCTTATAATTGCCTCTGCTTCTTCCTCCATACAGCTTCGACGAAGTGCATTTCGGTGGCTTTGCGCGAAAGTACATCAAACAAACATTCTTCATGGATGTGCACCCACCACTCGCAAAACTGCTGATCACATTGGCTGCTCTCGTCGGGAGGTTTGATGGTGACTTTGACTTTAAAGATATTGGAAAGTAAGTATACCAGATACAGCACGTCGGTCCAATCCCACTAATTTCCATGCAACCGTGATAGAGACTACCTTGAGCCTCACGTTCCGTACATTACCATGCGCATGCTTCCTGCTCTACTTGGCGTTGCCGTGGTACCTATCGCCTATCTTACTTTACGTGCATTTGGTGCACGACGAACGACTGCCATCCTCGCCGGACTACTCATCACGTTTGAGAACGGGCTGGTAACTCAATCACGCCTCATCCTGCTCGACTCGCCGCTCATCTTCTTTACAGCACTGACGGCGTATCTATGGATCAAGTTCTCAAACGAGGACGCTTATGGCGTCCCATTTGCCAGAAAATGGTGGACATACCTCTTCCTTTCCGGTCTCAGCCTCGGCGCCGTTGTCAGTTGCAAATGGGTAGGACTGTTCACTATCGCAACTATCGGGGTCTGTGTTCTCCGACAATTGTGGCTCCTGCTAGGCAATCTCAGAGTCACCCCGAGGATGTGGCTTCGACATTTCGCGGCTCGAGCTTTATGCTTGATCGTCGTTCCCACCCTATTTTACATGTTCATGTTCCAGATTCACTTCTGGGTTCTCAACAGGAGTGGGGAAGGAGATGGGTTCATGAGTTCAGAGTTCCAACACACTTTGATCGGCCATGGGATGGAGGATACATATGCAGGTAAGATATCTTGATGGCGAGGGCGAGGGCAAGGACACTAGGTGCGTTCACTGACTTTTGCATCGTCGATCGCAGATGTCGCGCTTGGATCAACTATCACCATCCGTCATGTCAATACTCAGGGAGGCTATCTACATTCCCACCTGCACTCTTATCCTACTGGCAGCAACCGTAAGCCATATATAAATCTTGCTCCTCCTGTCCACTAACCCTAGCTTTCTACTCAATTGACAGAGCAACAAATCACATTGTACCCCCACCGTGACGAGAATAACAACTGGCGCGTCCTCAATGGCTCATCGGATTCTGGTCCTGCTGACTACGATTGGGATAAACTACCGCTGCAATACGTCGAGAATGGGATGAAGATCAGGTTGGAACACATTGTTACTGAAAAGCGACTGCATTCGCACGATGTTCGGCCGCCCATCAGCGAGGTGGACTTCCAGAACGAAGTATCGGGCTATGGATTCCCTGGGTGAGTGGAAGGGCGCTCCTGCGAGGCCTATGCTCCCAACTGAGTGAGGAGCTGATATAAATTCCCGTGGCTGCTCTCTCGAATCAACAGATTCGCTGGCGATGCAAACGATGACTTCATCCTAGAAATCACACACGAGACCCGCGGCGGCAAAGATAAACGAACCGCCCGACAGCGAATCCGGACGTTGCGCAGTCACTTCCGGTTGAGACACGCTATGACGGGCTGTTATCTGTTCTCGCACAAGGTCAAGTTGCCGGAATGGGGTTTCGAACAGCAGGAGGTAAGTACAAGTCTGTGCCATATCGAAGATAAACCTCTTGCTAATTACACACCTATGGCGATGGTAGGTGACATGCAACAAGAATCCTACATGGGACAACTCGCTTTGGTACGTCGAAACGAACACGCATCCTCAACGTAAGTCATACATCGGCTATCTTCTTGCCATGCTCCAAATGACCAACACATCTTCCATAGTTGGACCGGGCAGTGAAACTGTCAATTATCATAAACCGGGATTCTTAGCAAAATTCCTCGAATTGCAGAATGTCATGTGGCAAACCAATCAAGGCTTGACAGATCGACATGCATATGACTCGAGACCATCTGCATGGCCTGTTCTTCGACGAGGAATCGTGAGTCTGATACTGATCGAGGGTGCTCATCTACCGTGAATGTTAAGATGTTTCCATCCACACCAGAACTTTTGGGTCAAGGATCAAAAGCAAGTTTACTTAATCGGGAACCCGGTAACATGGTGGACTAGTACACTGGCTGTACTTGCTTATCTTGGCCTCAGAGCTTTGCTCGTGTTGCGAGAAAAACGAGGATACCGAGACCTCGAGCGTCGTGAGTTTTTCTTTTACTTTCGAGTTCACCAGGATAGTGGGATCTGATAACCGATCCATCACAGCGACAATACGGACATACGACGAGATATGTGGTTTCCTGGTAGTTGGCTGGGCTTTGCATTACTTCCCCTTCTACCTGATGCAACGACAACTCTTCCTTCACCATTATTTCCCAGCGCTATACTTTGCCATCTTGTGCTCTTGCGCAGTGTTTGATCTCTTTACGCGAAACTTGCGGCAGACACGAAGAATTCAAATCGCGGTGGTATACATGCTTTTTGTCCTCTATTGCTACCGCAAATTTAGTCCGTTGGCATACGCTGGTGAATGGACTAAGAAAGAGTGTATCAAAGCCAAGTACCTTCCTCATTGGGACTTTAACTGGTAAGAAAAGGGCCGGGCCCGGTCGGTGTCCTCGACTCACCTAGCTGATCATCACCTCGATTCTGTAGTGACGGCTTCCCTGATAGCCGAGATGCGTACCATCCGCATAAATCAGCACAGCCATCATCATCGACCGGCGCTGAAACGACCTTGGCCGTAAGTAAAGGACCGCTTCCACTCATGCTCCGTGCGAGAACCAACAACGAATTTTACTGTCTGTGCTGCAGTCTCTCGTTCCTGAGCCTGGGCAAAACGTCTTCGACGATCTTAAAGAAGAACCCGAACAAAAGACAATCGCCGTTGCAGGGGCGCCGAGGGAAGAGGAGATTCCCGTCTCCGTCTCGCCTGATGCCGCTGATACGGAAGAGGCTGTTGCTGTTTCCGAGAACGCCCAAGATACCCGTGCACCACTTGGCAAAGACGCCGGAGCTGCCGAGGCCACGTTTGCGGATGCCGTGGGTGGCGGAGCGGGATGGCAAGGCGGTGCGGAAGATGCGCCTGGCGTAGTGATTCCTCGGGAAGAGGATGAAAACGCGCAGGCGACAGCTGAAGGAAATCAAGGAAAAGCTGCAGGTGGACGCGGTTCAGCATTGGAGTTGGATGACGAACAGGTAGATTTGGTCGAGCAAGCATTGAGAGACGCCGAGAACGATTTAGAGGCTTTGGAGTAATGGACAAATGTCAAGCCACTGGCAAGTCAAGGTGTAATTGACAAGGTATAGGGTAGAGCGGTGTAACCGTGCATACTGGCCTAACGAAATATACACGTTGCGCATCTCAAGCTCCCAAGAGCTTACTAGCTCTCAGCCTGACTCCTTCCCAGCCGTCCACTGCAGGTCTCACATCTAGATAAAAGCTCAAGTTTCCTGCGTCTTTCGGTGGCAAACCGGCTGGCGAAGAAGGCCCCGTTGACGCTGTGGGAGGTGCACGGCCGCTATAGAAATCGATCACGTAGCGTACTTCTTGACCGCAACGGTTGATGACCCAGTCGTGTCTATCGAACGGTGCGGTATAGCTGTAGCAAGAGGCGAGGCGTGCGATTAAGGATCAAGCCGTCCAGCAATCCGAGGTCATGCAGACTCACCCAAGCGCAATGTTCATCCAAGCCTTTGGCGTTCGATCCTTTGGTCTTCCCTTGAAGCTAACAAGCCTAACGCCTCCACACTTTTCCCCGCCTTGCCCTTGCTCCCACTTCATCAACTCGAGCCAAGCACGCTCGTTGACGGCGTTATGGATCGGCACGATAGTCTTCATGTCTTCGGGGTTCGGGGCAGGCAAGTCGGGAGAGTACACCTTGGCGGCATGCTTCCGCATCATTGCAAGGAAGAATTGTTGCTCAGAGGGATAAACCCAGTTCGTTTCCCCATTATCGGTCGCATTCGGGCAAGTCTCGCTCTGAGACTTTGGGTTTGCGGCGCTGCTTGAAGAGGTGACGGTCTGTTCTCCATTTGGCGAAAACGTTGGCGTTGCAGATGACTCATAGCGAGGAATAGATGATACTTCTCGCTGATTCGATAAGCGAGACATAAGGGAGGCGAAGTAGGATTCGTTTGTGGCCAGGGACGGCGATGATGTAGTGGACGAAGAAGCGGAATCTTGCGTGGTGCTAGATGCAGTTTTGACAAAAGTTTGTGTCGGGGTTGATGGGCTTGTACTACCTGTCGATTGGTTCTGTCTCATGGGTGAATTGCTGTCCGAACCAGGCTGAAATGGTGATACGCCGGGATTTGCCTGAAGCCATGCTGCACGGGTCGAATGATCCACGGGGCACTTGTCGGCGGAGGGTGCTGGAGCTGAAGAAGCGGTAGGCTGCGAGGATGAGAAAGGCCACATGGTAGAGTAGAGCTGACGGCTTGGGCGACAGAGGGGGCCGTCGCCCCAATCCGTGTCGAGGTATATAACAGAATTAATATCTGGGAAAGCGATCGGTGATCGAAAATTGGACTTTTGCAGCAAGCCCGCCTTACAAGAAGCTGGGCCCATGTAGCGAGGAGACAGCCACAGTCTCGTCCAGCACCGCGCATACACCATGACGGACCAGTCCACCACCACTGGAAATGCGGCCGGGCTGCCCAAACGTTCTTACGATGAGATAGCTGAGACCGTTCCGGGTCTGTCCAGTGATGACCAGGCTCATAAACGACAAAACCTTGGAACTACCTCAACATTGGTTTCTACCTCCGTTCCCGTTTCAAAGGCAGACCAAGTTGTGGAGAATTCCAACAACATCCTCGCGGAACAAGTTCCAGCTCCATCGACCAACACCCGATCGCTTCCTGTAATGGACGAAGAGGAAATGATGGCCATGCTTTCCGCTCAGGAATCAGGTCTTGAATCTGCTCGCGCAGGTCCCTCGTTGCTTCCTTCGGCACAGAATGGGGCAGGGGCTGGGTCGAACAAAAAGCAGCAAAAGGAAAAGAACAAGCAGCGAGCAAAGGAAAAGTACGACAAGAGTGTGGAAAGATACAAAGGCAAGACTGTGCGTGAATGGGGTAACAGGAATGATGAGGCTGGTACCGGTGCGCAGGGGTCAGCCGAGGGGACATCTGAAGCTGGCAAGGACAAAGCGGTGCGGCTGCCAAAGTACAAGTGTGCGATTCTACTTGGTTTCAGTGGATCCGGTTATAATGGGATGCAAATGTATGTGGTTTCGTTCATTACTGCTACGCCGCCTTGTCTTATGACCGGCTTGCCTTTCCAGTCAAAATGCATCCTCGACGAGTCCCGATGCACCTCCTACAGCTACAAAAACTATTGAAGGCATTCTGTTCAATGCACTTGTTAAAGCTGGCGCTGTTTCCGCCAGCAATGCGGATGACCCAAAGAAGGTCGACCTGTCGCGAGCGGCGAGAACCGATGCCGGCGTGAGCGCTGCAGGCAACGTGTAAGTTGGTTGAATGTCTACCCCTCCACGTGCAACTCAATCAAGAACAATCTGAAATGCTCTAGTGTTTCGCTGAAAATGATAATCAAGCCCCCTGGTGTCGAGACGGCTGAAGACTTGACGAAAGCTATCAACGAGCATCTTCCGGAAGATATCAGAGTCTGGACATGGACGAGAACTTTGCAAGGATTCAACGCACGAACGTGAGCTCTTTCACGCATCGCCCTTTTCCTGCCGCCTTGACTCATCCCTCTATGCCATTATCAGTGCATGCGATACTAGAGTGTACGAATACCTGCTGCCATCATATACTCTTCTCCCACCACGTCCAGGAACGCATCTTCACAAACGAATGATAGAGAATGCGGAGACGGCTGGTCAGATTTATGAGGAACACGAGTTTTGGAAGGGATACGATCACGACGCCGCTCTGCAAGAAACGGAAAAGCCCGGCCAGGCACAGGGATCTAGTGTGAGAGAATCAGCGGCAGCGCCGTCAGGAGAATCCGAGATGACGCCGGCGAAACGTCGCACACAAGCAGAGTTGGCGAAGAAAAGAAGCTTTAGAATCTCGCAAGCAGAGGTAGAACGCTTCAGAGAGCTGATGAAGGCGTATCTTGGAACTCAGTAAGTCGGATCCTTTCTGCTTCTACCAGTATGCGGAAAAGTCAAGTCAACACGATGTGACTATTGTAGCAATTTCCATAACTACACGCTCAACAAGCCGTACAATGACCGTTCTTGCAATCGATACATGATTGATATCGATGTTGCTCCACCAGTAGAGCACAATGGCATGGAGTGGCTGTCTGTTAAGATCCATGGACAAAGTTTTATGCTTCATCAAATTGTAGGTGCAGTCGCTGCATGCAGCTTGATGTGAACTAAACCAGCCCTGCTATCTTGGTCGTCGTCCATAGAGAAAGATGATCAGTCTAGCAGTTCTCGCGGCACGAACGAAAACGCCTGCTAGCCTCATACCGAAAACCTTCGGTGAGCTTAGCACTCTGTGTCTCCTCATAGCTTCTTGCTAAGTCCGCAGCTTGCTATCTTCATAGGTCCCGAGCAAATACATATCCCTAAGGCTCCCGCTCTCGGCCTTCTTCTGGAACAGCCGCGATTCAAGACATATAACGACACGGCGCGTTACAAAGCGGAACAGAACAAGGTCGAGCACAATCGTCCAGTAAGATACCTACATAAACTCCTTGCGAGGCTTGTATGGGAAGCTGAACGAGTTTACATTACTTTAACCCATTAGCTCGAGTTCGAAACGCTGAAAGACGAGATCTTTGCTTTCAAACTCAAGCACATTTACGAACGTCTGAGACGGGACGAAGAATCTGCTGCCCATTATCACAACTGGAACACCAATTTGGACAACGTACAGGGACCATCACTTTCATACTTGAAGTATGTCTGTGTCGCTGCAGTTCTTCCAAATACAGAAACTGATTCTCCATTGTTTTTCCGTGATAGTCCGCAAGGTATGATTCCAGAGGCGGCCATGAGGAAGAAGAAAGGTACTGGTTCAAAAGGTGACAAGGATCAGGCATTGGACGGCGTTGAAAGCGATGATGACGGCAAAGCCGGAAAACAAGATGCGGACTAAATTTAGAACGCCTACAAATGCATGTCATAATCAAGGCGTTAGCCTCTTGGAACGCTTGTACTACATCTGGCCAGATCTGCTTCTGACCACACCCGGTGCATGCAGCGATGATTACAATGAATCTCATTGGCATCGAAGTGTACGGAATGTCGAATGATGAGGAAGGACGTGAACAGAAAGGATGGGAGGCATTATGCTAAACAAAGCATATGATTAGCAGAAGGTTCCTTCTCTTAGCATATTTAGCATGAACACTAACCCAAGTAGTTGCTATGAGGGTGAACAATCGGGGGAATGTGATAAGTAGAGGAAATAAGTCATAAGCACCAAAGACGTACTATGTATCTCGAGAGCCCTCAGCACGCTCGAGGTATTCCTTATCTATGAGGTGGTCGATAGCCTGTTTGATGTGGGAGACCTTTGGCACAAACATGGGCGAGATCAGAGAGACGGTCTCTTGAATAAGGGCTTGATGGGTCAAGGTCTATTTGACAACGAATGAGCGCAAAATTATAAACGATGATAGTGCGTAAGACACGTTACCTTTCGCATTTTCATGATCCTACACAGGGACGTCACACAGACCCGTCAATAGAATCAAAGCAGGACACTGCTCAGAAATACGTACCGGACGATAGTAGCTTGGTAAACGAATTTTCGATCTTCGTCGACGGATTTCATGACATCGCTAGCTTCCTGTTGCTTCTCAGCTCGTATCGCTTGATTGATGTTGATGCGAATCTATTACCGAACATAATCGAATATTAGCGCCGTCTCTAGACGTATGATAACATTTTACTGACCTTCTTGGATTTGAAGTCTTTTAAAACCAGTAAAATCAGCACAGGAACACGCCTCGAGGAAAACAGACTTGCTTACTCATATTCAAGTCGTACTGATCTCCATCCACGAGCAACAATTTGGCCTTGACCAACAAGTTCAAAACAGGCTTCAGTTGGGTTTCAGCTAATTGTGTAGCTTCGGCCAATTCCGCGTATGACAAGGAATGAGTTTCGTTGAATTGAAGCAGGATGGCAGTTTGATAGGAACTGGCCATGAGGATGTAATTCGGCTTGGTGAAAGTCATCTTGACCTCATTGTTGGAAAGCTGCCAAAGCCAGGTGAGCTTTCGACCACTGCGAATGTAAGTACGCGATAAGTGAGGGTTTTCTTTGCACCCAGCTCAGTGAAGCCACTACGTACGAATGATTGGTCGTGTAGAAGCCCTTGAATCTTTCGTATATCGGAGCAAGCTGCTTGGGGATGTTGAATTCGGTTTGTTGCGGGTTTAGTGGCCAGTTGACAGTACCACCGACAATGATCGAGAAATCGACTATAATTATGCCAACAAGAACACATTAGTTTCATGGCTGCAATAGGTACTGCGACCTCCTGCTCCGACACTTACTGTCCTGAACATTATCGCCAGCCTGACGCATCCTTTCCTTGAACTCTGCAGTGGTCTCCTTACTAAGCGTGACATCTAGAAGAAGTGGATTGAAGAAGGACAAAGTGAGCTAAGGTACATATGAAGAGCTCGTAGCTGGATTCTTACCTTGTACCATTTTCTGTAACCTGGTGGTATAATCAACACCGCAGACTTCCTTCAACTTTGAAATCATGCTAGCCTCAGCTTCATCTGACGCAGACCGTTGCCGCACAAGACGGTTAGCGAGGTTCTTGGAGTAGAACTTTTGGAACACGTCTTTATCGTCGATGTACTTGAAGATCGTCATCTGCCAAATCGTACGAGAACTCTTGAGATGTCAGCTTTGAACATTAGCAGGACGTCGTAACACGTACAGCTTCATTCAGAGCCTCTTCCATATTCGCCTCGTCCGCATTCTCCTTGTTGCTTTTGCTCAATACCTGGTTGATATAAGACGCCAAAAGTTCCGGTGATTTTGTAGTGGTGGTGGCGATAGCATTGTGGTTGCAATATTGTTTGCACGCCTAGTAGATAGGAAAGCAGATGAATCATAAGGTTCTGGGTTTTAAGCAAAATCAGAATTCTCGAATTGTGGGGGGCGTGTGCTCACTCGACCAAGCGCCTCCCCGAAGCCCTTTTCACCCTTGAAAGATTTTTCGACAACTTCTTCATTCTTTTTGTGCACTGATAAGAGCGCCTGAATATACGCCAAGGGATCCTATCACGACGAAATGGACGAGTTAGAAGCGTTCAGTACTACGGCTGCTGTGATCACTATAGCCGGAATGAGAATGCTCACAACTGCATCGTTTTTACCTCCAGCTTCCGTGCCCCCTGCAGTTGCGGCAGCGGCAACGCCCGCAACAGCTGCCAAACCAGATTTTTTCACGTGGTCTTCAAAGGTCTCTCGAAGTGGGTTGAGACCGTCAGGAATCCTGGCAAGGAGAGACCAAGTTCGTGCCAAGTCTAAAAACGTCAAACCTGTCAGAAAGGACTAGTTGAAGGGCAAGCTCTAAACAAGTATCAACTCACCCTCATTCCGGTCGGCTTCGAGCATTTTCTGAAATTCTTCCTGGATAACGGTCATGTGATCCGTAATCAATGTTTGGTCACATCGGTTCATGAGCTATCGCACGCAAAAAACCAATGTCAGCAGTATGGCAACTGTCTCGCTCAGGCAAAACTGACCGTCCGGCTGGTGCTGCTGTGCAGATACAAGTCCACCCTCCTCGTCTCCTCTTCCAACCTCACTTCCACTCTCTTCAGGTAATCACTGATCGAGTTTTCCACCAGGAAATTCAGAGATTCCTTCTTGTAGTAAGCCTCGGTTGCAGCCAAGAAAGGCGCCTGGAATTTTTCCCTGTAGAGATCAAGAGAAGCGCGTCGCGAAGCAGCCTCGTCGTCCATACCGAGGGTGACTGAGATAGATGATAAGGATGTTCACTCGACCTGATGGGAATGCGCAATACATCTTGCGAGAGGGCGCGACTTACCGAAACTATCGATGACACCCTTCAACAACGCTGTATCAACTTCTTCCCCGTTACGATGGTTTTCGATTTGCTGCAATATGGCCTTTACTAGCTTGTTGTTCCTGGAACACAGGGGGAAGAACATATGTTCTCGCCATTGAACTAGCGCCAGCTGACACAAGGTACGCACGACGTTTAGTCTTGCCAACGCTTACAGCGACTCGAGCTGGACTTACAATGTAAACAGGGAAAACGCCCTTTCGCCCTTCATCCTTTTCTCTCTTCACCCAGTATCGATTCAAATACGTGAACAGTCTACTAACATAGTTGGCACCTCGAGTGTAGGATATCCATTCCTTATAATAGAACTGGATCAACGCCAGATCGGACAAAGAGTCGCAAGCCTGGAAGTATCGCAAGGGAGTGCATAAGATGAGCCTCAAAGACCCTCGAGGGGGGAAACCACTTACAGTTCGAAGTTTGAGAATGTGGCGCTTGAAGTAGTCTGTCAGCTTGTTGTACAGGTCTGATCCCATGACGTTTGCGCTTCCACCTGGTCATTGGATTATATCAATATATTAGAGTTCAAGTACATGAATCGATTAGCCCCGCTCAAGTCTTGCTTTGACTTTGCTCCGTGCGAAAGAAAACTTACGCGTAGAACCCCTTCCCACCGTGCCAGATGCAGCAATCCCCTTGGTGTTCGTGCAGTAGTTATAGCAAGTGGTGTAGCACAAAACATAATAGTGGTTGGTCATACCCGCTGTAAAACTAGGAGAGATCGTGCCGAGAATAATCAATTTCCGTGCGATAAAGAAAGCAGAAGCAATAAGAGAACAGATGAGGGTCAATTGATGACGTTGCATGAAGGCGGGACTACAGAACCCTCTAAAGCAGAACCAGACAGGTAAATACGTACTTGAGCATGATTCGGTCTATACCAGTCTCGAGGAAACCCCATGCCGTCTGTTGCACGAAAATGAGAGACATGATGCAGCAGGATGGCATCAGTTTCCGCTGCCAGAGATGGAAACTCGAATAGGTGTCAATCATACCGGTAGATCAGCGGTGCTACGCAACCGATTGAGACATCCCAGTATCAGTAGAGGCACGACAGCTTCAGTCTCGATGGGTGAATCTACTCACACAGGAGGCCCCCGAGTAGGCTCACTGGCAACTGGCTCAACATTCCCATTCCCGGTTGCAGACGACATTTTGCGGTGTGAATGACTGTGTGATCTGTTTGGCTCTTCCGCCACACAGCAGGGAGTCGATTCTCAGGAGGCGACTCCAGGTGCAACAGACGATGATTCATGATTCACCCTCAGCAAGCAAGTTGCGACGGGTGGAGGGATTTGACCCGCAGCGATGACGGACAACCAGAGTCGGCACTATGTCGCGGTCCCTTGTTATTTTTCAACTCGCTCCCCTATCTGTAGCTCCAGTTTGAGTGCTGTGGCCCGAATGACATTGAAAGGATAGAGCGAAGGTCATGCATTAGTAGCTGCGCCCTTCGACGAAGCGTTGTTGACTGATCAGCGCTACATTTCCAAGTCTTTTGGATCATGATATGGGCAGCCAGCCATGTTCGCGCCCAATTCACCCCAAATCGTCATATAGGCATAGATAATACTTCTATGCATGAGAGAAAGAGCCCGAATCTGATCCTTCGTCATATCGATGCTTGCCATTGTCATCAGTAGAGATCTTACACCCCTCAAAAAGCAGTTGAAAACCAACCACCTGTCAAACCCAACGCTTCAAACGATGCGGAGAACACAAGCGTGGTGTCCGCCTCGTCAGTGACTTTTTCGGTAATCGAGGGCCTTAGTGAAGATGGGACATTCAGGAGCGATTTGTGAAGACGTCCGGAATAGCTTTCTGACTGCATTTGATACACCTTAGTCTCTCCGCGAATCAAATTGGCCCAGTGGAGCAGCACGGTAGAATATGGCCGCTCGCGCAACAGCTGTATCCGGCTCTCGAACATTCGTCCGTCAGCTCACCCGGGCATCGCACGATCCAGCCAAACCCTTCGTCTTCGCTATTGCAACCAGAGCTCGCTGTCTCCATACCACGGCACCTTCCTATCTCGCCGCTACAACCGAACATGAATTAACTCCTGGTGCCACATACGTCCATATTCCACCTCTGGAAATACCCGCGTCAGGTCTTGTGCCGTTAGAGGGATCCGTTGACCTACGTGTCAAATGCGTGGATCGCAATGGCCATCCAGTGTCGACTGTAGCACACTCCTTAGCTATTGCTAAAGCTGTAGAGGCAAAGTGTGGTCCCATCGTGTCTATCTCTCATCGTCGGGTGAGTTAATATAACCCTTGCTACACTGGGAATACAGATACTAACACGCGGTTGTGCGGTGATCAGGATCCTCGAAACGGCACACTACTGATATTTATGTATATCACACTTCTCCATCCAATCACTCTTACAAAAGAACTTGGACTCGAGATTCCTTGCCATCGCATTCCTTGGGAACACCGTGCCGCGGGCGGTCCTTCACTTGAAGAGGTCGAACGAGCTATTCTGGAACCGCCTGGGATATCTTCCCCCTCTAACAGTCACAGGGACTCGTCATCTCGCAGCCAGGATAATCAAAATTCAGCATCGAAAGCTCGGACAACCCAGAACGAGGAACATGATATAGTGTTCGCTAGAGTTAGCATGCTTCCAGCGGGACGAGGTTCCAGTCCCGCACACAAATACGGTGTCACTCGCCAAATGTTTAACGCCAGTAGGGCACGTAAAGTAATGGAACGTCGAAGGGGTACCAAGTCACCAGAAGAAGAAAAGGAAGAGGATCAACAAATCTTGGCGAGGTTGACCGAATGGAAGGGATTCTATGGCGGTTTCGAACCCCTTCAAGCAATATATCAGCCGTTTCGTCCTGTTCTCCAAGCTCAGACGACAGTGAAAGGAGTAGAGAAGCCATTCAAGTCGACCGCCACACAGCCAAAGGAACACCAAGCACAGCAACAGGAGGAGGACAAGAGAACGCTCGAACAGCGGCTAGAGGCAGAAAAGGCTTATTGGCGTTCAAGGCGAGAGGCGGAAAAACAGGCCAAACGGGATGACGAAAAGAGTACCGCTGCTAAAGCATCGTCACCTGGAACACCGTCGGCGACCCTGTTACAACGGCTTTTGAAAGGAGAAAACAATCATCCCTCGGCGACTGCCGCTACATCGTCCACGCCATCGGCATCGCGGAAGACAGAATCACCTTCTCCTGTGCAGCAATCTACGCCATCGATAACGACGCCTACAAACGCACCCGCTCCTTCACCGCTTAATAAAGCTCAAGCACGTCTTGTTGAACAAGCCCGCCTGCGAGCTCGCGAGGAATCCTCCAGATCAGTTTTCCCGCGTTCTCTGCTGGGTTCATCCTTGAACGATCAGAAACAAAGATCGTCCAACTCTGCTGTGCCAGGATTCCACCACATGGGCAGCCAACCGAGCAAAGCATTATCCGGAAAAGGTTCTCCGTCTACCAAAAAGGACGAAGAGAAGAAACAGTCGATGATGGCTAAGTTAGCTGGCTTGTTCAGTGCATAAGGAGTGGTTTTCAATGGATACAGTGGTGCAGGGACTTCAAGTCATGATGTAGCACAGTAGAATTGTATCAAGCGGTGAAACATACCCGCCGAGTCGTGTCACAAGGGGTTTTAAGCATTCGATGATATGATGAGAATGGACTCCAGCAGTCTATAAATAATGTTCCTTGGTGCTATCCTTCGCCTGTCGCGTGAGAGTCATTGCGCCAGTCATAAACGCGGTTCGAGTTCGGTTACGCAGAAAATGGTTATCAGGGTGGAAATGAATGCATTTCATTACACTGGCGAGAACGTCCCGTGAATGAACTGCTAAGCGTGTAAAGCATCATCCAGGCACTGTAAACGCGACAGTGATTCAGCCACTGGAAATAGCTTACGGGAGTTACCCCACTATATATATATCACGTAAAAGTTACAACATTTGCAGTTCGAAGCTTTTGGGTACGAGAGGTTTGTCTACATGCAGAACAAGAGTGGAAACGTTTTCCGGTCCGGCACGAAATCGCCCATCAAGGATCTGGTCTATGCAGCGTTTCGAAGAACTTTGAGTGGGTAAAGGGGAAGTTGTCAACAGGCGGCATCTTGAAAACCTTTACTTGGCATGACATACCCAGAATCACAGAGTCGCCTCGCAAGAACATTTTTCTATTCAGATCAAAATAGAGCAGCTATTAGACTGTTATAAAACGTATGTAGAATAGACGTTAAGAGTACGTACGAGATGAATCGATCTTTGTTGACCGGCTTCTTATTCTTGCCTTTCGGCACTTCTGTCCACATCTCCTTGACATTCTCGAGAACCTGGACGGAGACGAGTCATGGATCAGTAAAGGTCTGAAGGGACAAAGGAATCCTGCATAATGTATTCGAAAGAGAGATACACCAGAATATCGCGGTGCTGGGCGATGTTGAAAGGTAGAGGTCGACTCGCAGGTAGTGAAGCTTCAGAGACCGCAAAGCTTGTTCACAGCGTAGACACATCCGCAGCGACCTCTATTCAAGTGGAATCCCACCGCTTGGTATTTCTTCCGCAGAGGAAGCCCTCCCCTCACCCGTTCCTACCCATCAAGCAAAATGTGACTCGAGACTCACCATATTCGCATGCCTGTCAAACGCCTTCACCCTTGCCAAGAGCTTCTTGTTATTCCTCAAACTGATCAGAACCTGAGTGTTGTTCCGCACGCTTTGCTGCAACACGGACAAAGGCCCCTGGGAAACTTCGTACTCCTCCAACTCCCTGATCTGGCCCTCATCCAGGTCGGATTTGTTCATGTTCGCGTATTGACTAGAGAAGCGGGTAAATTCGAGGACGTCAGCTCTGCGGTGGTAGGATCACCTACGAAACGCGCACCTCATTTTCTGTGGACTTGCTGGTGCCGGGGAGGGGTTGAAACGTATAGCTGGGCGGACAACGTGTCTCCTCACGACATGTGCTTTGCACAAGTATAATGACAGGGTGATCAAGGCCAGGACATTGTGATCGGACGGGAAGTTTGGGCTGGAATGACGTGTAATGGGAGGAGCGGGGTGGAAACACACAAGCTCACACACGCTTCCTCAGCATTCATCATCCATTCAGAGCACTCTTTGCGCTATTGATAGACGAGCCCGGATTGATTCTTTCTTTCTTTTGCTTGACACCATACATCCTTCAGCATGACGGCTTCTCAATCCACTCAAACGAAAGAAGTAAACGACAAGTCCGCGGAAGCTGGAGCTGCCAATGCCAACGCGGCCAAAGGATCAGAGAAGAAGTTGGAGCATTTGGGTGCTTTGGAGGAAGATGACGAGTTCGAGGTACGTGTACAGATTGGTTTGCGCATAGTAACAGGGTGTGTCTAGTGGGCATACACTTTGTTACTCCTGGACGGCTCAAGACGTACCAGCTGACAATTTCCTCTTTTTTTGCCATGCGCCTTTCACCAGGAGTTTCCTGCCGAAGGTAAGCAGCGACTCTTGTTTTCAACGCCCCTACTCTCCCGCGGCGGAAGCTTACTCTCGGTTCCATCCACCACTCTTTTTTCCGAGTATAGACTGGCCAGAATCATCGACGACCCTTGCAGCACTCACTTCCGCCAATGCCGCCACCGGTGCAGGACATGCGCAGGATCCGAGTGCGCAGTTGTGGGAGGATAACTGGGACGATGATGACAAGGAGTTGCCGTTCACTCAACAGTTGAGGTGAGTGTTTTGCGTATCTGAACACGAGAGCACCGGTGAAGCTGCCGGAGAGCTGCCGATGTTCAGGCTCGAGCAGTTCGCTTTGCCGCTGTAGTGGGAATGTGCATTACGAAATGTGGCAATCACAGGACGAGCGCGAGTGACTTTCTACTTCAGCAATCCGGATGATTTTGAAAACGCAGAGGCCGGCTGACAAGCGCGCAAGACGTGAACATCGGTTATAATGAGCTCACCTCATTCTTTACCAACCTATAGAGCCGAACTGCAAGCAAACAACGACCCGGATGCCATGAAGATGTAAATGACGGAAATGGCCAAGATATCGCTGGGCACACGGCCGGACTCTGGTCGGATCAAAAGGGAACTGTAATCAATATATGACAACCTTGCAGCACATTTGATTCTGCGTGTATTTCTTATTCGGGTTCGAGGCTATCTGGCTTGGGTCCCGCACGAAGATGGTTCACGTTACGCAATACGTGCGGCCGACATACATCACGATCAACTTTCGCATCTTCGAGAAAAAGCCGGCGTAGAGTCGAGCATCGTTTCGGAACATACCCCACAAATCGTGTTGATAGTCAGTGGAAGATCCTGCTTTGCCATTTTTTCTGGTTACAACTGCTTGTTCTCTTTGAATGACTCTTATTAATGGTCTGTATACTCCATTCTTATATCTTGATGCGGCAATCCTCCACACCTTTCCTCCAATGACGGTATCACAAGACTCCTCGAAATCAAAACGTGGTATTCTTGTTCGACTGCGCCTTGGCCTCTTCCTTTCTCGCTACCATTTCCTGGTCCTCCTTGTCAAGCTCGTTGTCGATTCGCTTCCCTGAGCTCGCATTGCCAATGGAGCTGCGCGGATCGTTTGGTTTCGCAAGGTTGATTGGCTGGGGAGGCACTATTCAGGGTGTGCCCAACAACGGGGGCCACGGGTGAGCAAGGTGAAGACGCGGAACTTGCATGTATTAGGAAAACTTACAATCGTCCTTGTCGCTCTTGTGGTCCAAAGGAGACGAGTTCTTTTGAGTAGCTGTGTCTTTGGGTGGTTGAGCAGACGTCCTTTGGTCGTGAGAAGTGAGGGTCGCAGCCTCGGTGTCGGCTATGTGCAGGGAATTTTTGGTCAGTCAGGGAATAGCTCTTCGATACGCCGCAAGAGTACTTGCCAATGGAATGAGTTTGGGACATTGTGCTTGTTGAACAGTCGGTGGTTTTGGCAGAATATGTGTAGGATACGTCGCTAGAAGTCTGCTTGCACGACCCTCTACTTCGATTCACGCCATGCTGTTTATATATGTCAGCAAACGATGAGGGCGGTCCCGGCGTGATTCGTCATCTTGACCGGCGATGATCTCATATTGGAGAACACGGGAATCGTCAGCCCCACGATTCCAAGTCATTGGCGTGCAGCAGCTGTCATGTTCGTATGCTCGAGCTTATGCTCTCTACCGCGCAAAGCTTTACTGGAACTTGCTCTGGCCATCTGGTGCATGGTCGGGTACCGATGGCTGGCTTCGATTTAGTCTTTGGTCGTGGACCTAACCAATTGGTACAAGTACATATAGCTAGTAGAAGCTTCTCTGGTCATACCTTCCCCCAAGCTCGTTCTAATTGGACACCCCGGTTCAACCGCCAGAAACACACACGTCTGCCCAATTCTTACATATAATGGCCAAGGGAAACAACGTCGACCCAGAAGACGCAGCCGTCAATGACCGTGAGCATCCCCTTTTGCACGAATGTGCTGGAGACAAAGAGTCTCTTTGCATCGCCAGCTTTAACGACTTGCTACCTCGCTCACTAATTCAGAGGGATTTAAGAAAACCGCAACTACGGTGACCCCTTCTGCCAACAAGAAGCCTATTGGGGATGTCAACGATCAGGTGCGCTTTTGTTGTCTTCCTTTCCGTTCGATGCTGTCGTTGAAACGGACTGAGTTTGCATGCATTTCGTCGTATTATAGCTCATGCATGAGGCACCAGTTCATGTGAGTCCCTTTTTGGCCCCCTCTCCCAGCCTGCCGGAAACAATGCCTTGGAATGCCGGCTGATCATGCAACAATGACAACTTACACTCTCACAGGGCTCCAACGTGTTAAACCAATCCCATGATCAGATGGATGGCAGTAAGCATAACAAGCAAAACAAGGTACGTTGGGCTCGGCCCATTCTACACCAGCGTCTGTGGTACATTCCGTTGGCCCAGAACCTTCGAATCTGACACTGCATTCTCTTGCTTTCTCTTCTCCATAGCACCCGGAGCCTGCCACTGGTCATTAAGTCCGTGACGTTGTATGGAAGGAAAGAGAACTTCAACTAGGAATGCTGAGTAGCTTGTTGTATTAACCCACGAAAGTATATGTCAAAATCAAGCGAAGTTACTGAGTTTATCCGGTCGCGTGATGGTCGGTGCGTGGGCTGCCAAACCCTCGTGATGTGTGTGGAGAGAGCGTAGTAGCGAACACCCCATACCCAATGGCCGTTACCATAACTTTTTGTGGATGTGCCTTGTAAAGCAGCTTGCGAAGTCTGCCGTGGTTAATGGTGGCTGTCACCTCGCAGTCAACTTCCGTAGCTACTGTCGTCAGCTAGTCACCGCGACTGTGAACCCCCTCCCGTTCGGATGAACCCCCCTTTGCCGCCGAGCGCGTCCTCCGCAACCAGCTTCAGCATCGGTATGATGATTGCAATACAAGCCGCACTTTCAATTGATGCTTATGCTTCCGTGTGCATCCCTCCCGCATCATATTGCGCACCCCTTCGAGTTCGAGTAGAGACACCCCTATCAAGGGAAAGCAAACCCTTCCCAGGAAAACAGGCGAATTCCGCTTTCATCGCGGTCTGACCTTACTTCCTTGCAGAAATGGCCGACCCCAACAACCCAATCACTTCGGTAGCGCCATCGAGTTCGCCTATCACGTCTGTCTCTCCATCTTATCCTCCAAGCTATCACTCGGGACCGCAACATGGCAATCAACTCCTTAACCGACTTACCCTCGATATGCGTGGGGAAAGGGTCACGGTGGAACGGGATACCCTGATGAATCTCCCCGAATCGGTATTACTTGCGTTATTCCCCAATGGACTGTTGCTGAGCCGACCGCCGGTGATGGATGGGGATGGATATGGAATGGATGGGTCAATGGTGGAACACGATGATGATGAAGAGGAGCATTTGTTTGCTGTTGATGTGCGTTCCTTTTATTCCACATGTTTCCCCTATCAGAAACAGTTTGATCGCGCCGACGTGAACGAATGCTGACTTCTCTACGATTCGATCCGCACCCTTAGTTTGACCCGGGGTCTTTCGACTATGTTCTCAATTTCTTCAAACGTGCGTCCGATACGTTCTACGGCAACGAAAACCACCCCGGCGGTCTGTATAATGCACAACAGGCGCTTTTACCGTCATCCATCTTGTATCGCGGTCCGCCTCCGGGGACCCAGGGGTTCGATCCAACTTTGGAAGGAAATCCCTTGATCGTAAAACAGCCCATCATTGTGCTACGTGAAGAACTTGAATACTTTGCGATCCCGCCGAAGGCAGGGTCAGGAACCACTCTGAGTAATGGGGAGAAGGCTCCGTCTCATCCATTGGCTGGGCGCGCAGTGACTAATGCCGCCGGACAGCCGAGCCCAGAGCTACTGAGATTGAAGAGGGAATGCGGACGGGCGCTGATGGAAAGACGGAAGGTGTTTACCGCTCTTCAGCGGAACGTCAGTAAGGAAGGTAACTTAGCGGAACAACACTTGATAGACATGTTGTGTACTAGGCAAGTTCCATTACGACGCTCACTCTTTTTGTCACAACGCTGACCTGAGTCTTCTGACGTCTTAGTGGCTTCTCGCGGGACGACGAATGGGGTTATCGAGCGCTTGAACCCTCTCGTTGTTGCATATCATCGATATCGCTCGTCCTCCTTAATACTGGTATAGAACATCATTATCCGCAGGATGATGGGTCGAGCGACACAGACTCGGAAGACATGAAGGCGAAGCGAGATTCTCCAAATGACGCTCAAGTCACTCTGAACGATCAACAGATGAATACGGCGCAAAAGCTTCTACTGTTCTGGAGGAAACCCGCGGTATGTACACAGTTCACGGGCGTTGGGAAGCTCGTCGATGTACCAACTTTCTTCATCAAATCGTAGCGAAAATGTTGGTGGGACGGAGTCGAGGTCGATATACCTGTTGGGGGGGATTCGAAGGAAAACGCACAGATCAAGGTTTGGGCCCGCCGGGTCTGGACGCTGGAGTTAAGCTTGGTACGTTGTGTTCATCTCCTTGTTTTGCTTTCACCGGTTAACGTACATTTGCGACGGCCCAATGACGCAGATATAACAAATGATCTGCATGGACTTTTCTCTTTATGCTTCTACCCTTAATCTCCATTTGACTACCGGTGCAAGTATTGTTCTGTTTGATGCCCGTTTGTGACATTTTATACTAGGTTGTATATCGGCGGTTCGCTTGCTTCGCTATTCATAATTTTGCTGTTCCAAGTTTGTTTGATTGTACTTTGTGTGGTTATCTAATGGTATATTCTCATCGCCAAGAACGTGTTGTGCGAGCGCTCGTTAGCTTCAACGCTAACATGCGATAATGCTTCTAGATGCTGTTATGGTATTGAGGAACAGGAACGGCAGGTGCAATTATATCGTAAGAACATACGTACTACAGCCTTCCCCCCAGTACAACGTGTATCGAATCCAGTGAATAGGTTGATGACAACTTGTCAAATACAACTACAGACTGAGTTGCAGTATCGGCTCTCATATACTGTCATTTTACTCATTCGCGACAAACCAAAGCAGCGCATCTTGGACAGAAGTAATTGCCTGATCGCCATTACCGCCTGTCTTCAGCTTCTGAGTGCGAGTTTTACCTGAAATGTTATTCCTTGAAGCTCTAGTAGCCATGTTCTTCTGAATCGTCAAGCCAGTTTTCAATCCTTCCTCAAACTTTCTCAACTTTTGCCAGGCCTCCAGTTCGGCACCGGGATCAAGACTGACATGGGTCAAGGGCGTCATGAGCGTTGCCGAGGTGTTCCGCGTTGTACGACGACGGATAGGTGAACGGGTTGGGTCGCGTTTGCTCATGACTCGACTGAGGACTTTTGATCTAGGTTTGACAAGTGATGGTGTAGCGTACAGCAAGCGTCTCGTGAGATAATGCAGCCACTGCGAAAGCAAGATAAGGCACTCCCTTCAGACCAACGGGCACTTCACGGTAACGGGTCAAGGGCTTACCATGAGGTTGGTCTTCGGATGGAACTGTTCCCATTTGCCTCCTGCCGCATCGATATGACTTTTCATCGCACGATACACGTCCCACTGCTCCCCATGGCCATCGAACACATCCTCCGGGATTGCAGACCAGATGGGATCCTGTGTTCCAGCGATTCTGGCACGAGAAAGACCAAAATCGATGATGGTCGTTTTAAGTTCGCCAGAAGATGCGTTGGAAACCAGAACTTGGCCTTCATGAAGATCTCGATGCTAGTTTGTGATTGTACACGTAAGTTGTACTTCAAAAGGTAAATGTTATGGCGATGGCATACCTCAAACTCTGCTTTCTGTTCGGCAGCGTTCAAAGCGTCTGTAATTTGCCAAAGAACGTCTACTGCCTGCCTCCAGCCACAGGCTTTCTCGAATCGATACGATTCGAGATCAGTTCCTGCGTTGTCCAGGAAAAGGATGGCATAGTACTGGTCTTGCGGTAAGCAATCTAGACATCAGAAAAACGAGGGTCAGTTCAGTAGTGATAAAACACGTTACTCTTTCCCCCATGAGACTGGAACTCACCAGGACGCGTATTGTCACTGCCTTGAGTTTCCCGATAAACATCCCAACATTCTAACAGCACATCTGGGTAGATCCCTTGCACAATATGTGCTCTATCACATAAGGCGAAAAGTAGGTCAACAAGTAGTCAATCCAGCCATACTCGTGAAACTCACTCGTGTAACTGAACAAACCCATCATGAATTCCGTTCATCAGTCTCGTGAGCTCAATCTCCTTTACGATGTCTTGCATTTCGGTTAGGCACAGGTCATCATCCTCCGAAGGTACTCTGCGCTTCGAAGATCGGCTCGATGGCGATTCGGAAAGTTGTAAAGCAAGAGGCACGACTTTCATCACCATTTGTGGACTTTCATCGGCTGGTGATGAAGAAGCAGACCATATGCCATACACTTCGGAATAACTGGCCTCTCCCAATTTTTCAAAGTGATTGGTATGTTTATCACCAGACGAGATCCGTGCCCCTCTTCTTACTTCCCCTGTCGCGCAGATGGAAGAGCTTCGATGGGTGTTGATAAAGTTTGCGAAGTCATAAGGTTCACTCTGATCGCAGAGTCGCAAGGCATCATCTAGGTGCGTTGGCCTTTGGGACGATTCCAACGATAACTTGTCTAAAGATGCAAGAACCTCTTCTTCCTGTAGTTGATGCGCGTTCAGGGACCACCCCCTATATTCCCTAATACTACCATCGTCGTGATCTTCTCCGGTTGCACTGACCTCAGTGCTGGATATGACCCTTCTGTATAGCTTTTTCTGGCCGTCTGCGCGACGTTGAGGGCGGAATGAAGGGTCGGCATCGAGCAAAATGGTCGACTTCACTGAGTCCTGTGAAAATTGGCGGGAATAGATAGAATCTCGTAACGATGTATTCGTAGATTTTTCAAAGGGCGAGCTCGGCTGGATATCAGATGCTTCGTCACGTATAAATGCTGAGTTGGCAGTAGAGCCGCATTTGGTCAACGTGGAATGCTTATCGGTTCTTGTTGCCTGGGACTTCTTCGCGGGTCTTGTGGCTGTCTTCATGGTCTTGTTCTTCTGTTTTCCAACGGTTTTCTTAAGCGTTTTGGTTGTCGCCCAGTCTTCATCACTGCCATCGCTTCTCGCATCGTCGAGTGTCGTATCTAGTTCGATCCAATTTGGAGCGATGCTTTCCTGTAGGGCTTTTCGTCCAACCGTTGGTCTTTGCATTGACATGGCATTTCGACCGAATTCGATGGACGAGTCGTCTTCTCCATCGGAGTTTTCATCCTTGGAGTGTGTATTTACCGCCCCCTCGGTCTGGATGGATCGAACAGCGTCGTGAAAGTCTCGATGGATATTGATAACTCGCTGCCAAGTTTAAACATTCGCAAGAAGATTAGGAGCCTTTTTTCATTCACAATGTGTTGGTGATCTTACAGTAGTCGATCTCTTCCCATAAGATTTCACTGTTTTGGTCTGTCAGCAAGAAAGACAGGACAAGATAGTGAACAGGAGTGTCATCGTGCGGCGAGACCAGAAAATACGTACTCTTGAATGTAGCATGATGTAGATAAGGTTCACCACAATTGGGTTCTTGCAGCGGGAGAACTTCTAGACAAGTGTCCTTCCTTGGACAAGCAAAGTTTGCGCTGGGAAGACACCAGTGATGTGTGGAAACGAACGAGAAGACGATGCCATGACAGGATAGAAGTTGCTTCAACCATATTGATCGACGACCCGTCATCGGCGGCCGAAAACGGCCTGTTTACGATTCATTTTAGCGCGAGCCTGCTTGATCGATAGGACGGAAGCAGGAGAACGACGATGCGGGCAAGTTGGGTGAAATTCTATCAACTTGGGCAGTGCATTCCGTAGCCAGTCTCAAGTATTGCTAGAGCACTCGACGAAATCCACCGGCACAGCCATAGGCCTTAGCTCCACCGTCAAACACCCATTATGCTCGACTGATCCCGCCGAACTTTGTACCAAGACAACGATATTTTCTGGCATTATGTCGCGATCCACAACACAATCGACCTACTCTTTCAAGCTGCAGAATTCCATTGAGCAAGAAGCCGACTCCGCACTTTCCCGACTTGACGACCTTATACGAACAAAAGGGTATGAATGGCTAGATGATTATATGCAAGGTGTGAAGGAGGCTGTCGCAAAGGGTGGACGGAAGAACGCTGCTCAAGCGGGGTAAGCGATGAATCGAGTGGCGTATAAGGGCAATTAGATGTGCTTATTCTCCACTCGTCACTCAGATCGGCGTTGGTCAATATACTCAAGACGCCGTCCCGTACCCCACGTTTAGGTACAGCCAAGAAGACTCGAACAGTTCTCGCGAAAGAGAGAGACAAGGAAAGCAAACTTCGTCTGGCTAATGCAGAGCTAAACAACGAGAATGAAGAAAGCAGCCGCAAAGTAGAAACGTCGCGAGCGGTGAGTGTCATGGACGCCCAATCGTTTCCTGTAGTGTCGCCACTGACGTGATATGATATTGCCTTGTCAGCCGAATGTTAAAGGTATTCTCTTTGCTCCTGCTGGCGGAGAAGGTAGATTGGATATCAAGGGACTCAAACCGACAACGAGACCGCAAATGATATCGGCAAAAGACGCGACAAATCCGTTTGTTGAATCGACCATCGAGTCACATACAGCATCTGCTCCAGTGGCATCGTCAGAGCTCGACTCGGACGTAACGCCAGTGCATCATAGCGATGTTTCTAGCCAAAATCAAGTACGGCCATCAATGTCACAGGAATCACGGAAACGTCAAAACAATTCAAGAGGAGATGAATCCGAAGTCCAAGTCCGTCTCGTCACACAGCAAGTACCGGCTGTGGCGCACATGTCACATCCCGAACCATCAATACCAGACACTCCAGTTGGCAGCGGTCAAATCGGACAGTCCAGTTTGGCATGCTTTGCCGATGACGAGCTCCCAGAGAATGTAGACTCCAAGATGGGTGACTCGAAATCATTATCCCCTCCAGTTGTCTCCGGGAATGAAGGAGATCACCATGGAAATAGCGATGTTGTTCGGCTTACAGATGCAACACAATCAATGCGACTTGAAGATCCGGCAACAGTGTCGATTACATTGCCGGAAGGTCCAGAAGCGGTAGCTGACGAACAGCCAAAGCCCATCGTCAAGACTTCACCCTCCATAGCTCAGCAGATGGACGAGACAGATAATGAAGATCTCGAAACATCCCACGAACACTGTAACCGGCCAGAATCAAAGACAGCTCGAACTGCCGATTATTCCGTTCCTCTCAAGGACGACAATGTTTCCCTTAATCAACCTATCTCGCCAAATGCCATCAGCGGGTCCACATCAAAGAGCCCCTTCTCGCCATCAGCTGTCACCTTTGCAGCACTGCCTACCAGGGATCTTCCTCGCGGCCGAAGCATAGGGGCTACAAAACATCAGCGAATGACCTCTCACTTAGTGGAAAGCATCGTTCCGGAAGTTCAGACTGTCAAAACTCCAGGCCCTACCGCTACAGTGCTCTACCAGCTTTCCAACGAGAATGCACCGGCTGTGTCAAAGGCCGCGCGAGATAGCAAATCTGGCGGTACTGGTGCGGGATCTTCCTGGATCAGTAGAAAGGTGTTGGGTGGGTCTGGAGCTGACGAGCTGCGGAAGAGCTTGGCTGTTAGTAAAAGGCCTAGCACCATCGAGGGATCAAGGGACGACGACTCAGATCACGAAGCAGATGAGGTGGAAGAGATGGCGAAACGGGGAAACACTAGAGTTAGCGAAGCAACCGTGGGCCCACAGAGATTCTCTTTGGCTAGTAAGACTCCTCAGCATTTCTCCCACGCTCGACAAACCCTTGGAACATCAACAATTTCGAGAGCAACCGCAAATTCGATGGCAACACCTTTCGTTGACCAGCCGCAAAGCAATCTCTCCAAGATGATAGCCGATCTTCAAGAAAAAAGAGCAGTTGCTTCTTTCAACGCCTCTGTGACACGTGCTACATTGCCATCGTTGCAGCTCGGTAGAGGTGCCCAAGGTATTGCCACCATGGGAATATCCTCGGGACTTTTGGGAAGATCTGCTATGCAATCGTCGTTGGATCGTACAAGAGCTCAAAGCAATCAAGTGGCGATACAGCCTGAATCTCCCTTTAACGACACCGAGAGTCCCAAGGATTTGGCGAAGCTGTCTGATTTAGAGGATCCGGCGACAAACCACGCGCAAGCGGCGGCTCCAGCCCAACCTAGCACCACTGAGGAACTAAATCAAGCAGTTGACGAGATACTCAGGAAAATTTCGACGGAACGAGAGTTGGCGCAAGTACACCAATCCCAACCAGCATTGGCGGCGGCAACAGAAGACATAACGGAAGACATGGAGAAAGACAGGACTGCCCAAACTCTTTCGCTTTCGTCTGCACAGTTACAGGCGAAGAGACCAACATCCACACGACCTAAAGACACATCCGAAACTGCATCCATGCGAGCTGAAGAGCAAGAAGTAGAGGAGTTGACGAAGCGCACACATACCCTATCCATTAATCCTCGAGAAAGAATGACACGAGATAGCGAGAGTCTTGCCATGCCAGGCGGCTTCGCGATCTCGACAACATTCGTCAATCATACCGAGAGGGTCTCGTCGGCACGCCAGTCGTCCCCCAAGGAAGAAACTCAGCCCGAATTCGATCACACTCCAATGTCAACTACACCTGCTAACACACCTCCCAGATCAATATTATATCGGCCATCGCATGCTCATGTATTGCCGCCACCGAGATCGAACCCAGTTCGTCCGTCGGCCACACAAAACAGCGAAGCCTCTCGGGAACGTGAAAGACCGCAGCCAGCAGTCGTGCTGCCATCGAAGGCGAGGTTGGAACCGAAACTCTCCCCCGCCAAAATGCGTGACCGAGTCGGTACCTGCCAGCAGGAAAAGCCTGAAGATTCTCAAAACGGCCTTTCCCGTTCGCAGGCGGTCACGATAGATGAAGATGATTCTGACAGCAGCTTCGATGCTAGTGACTTGGAAGAAGTGATAGGTGACAGGAGGTTCAACGAAAAGGAAGTCTTGGCGGATGAAGTCGCTAAATTGGCGAAACCCCTAGACCTGAGTGACCGGCCAAAGACTTCTGTCGGAGATGTCGAGACTTCGGATTCTGATGCCGAGTCGGTTGAGGAGTTGGGCAGCAACGGCTCAGATTCCCGTGCACCAGTAAGTGATACTCGTTCCCGCGTCAAGTACAATATGCTGACTCAGTCTTGCGCTCAGTCGAGAAATGGTGGAATATCTCTAGCTTCGTCTACCACAACTAACGCTTTGTCAGCTTCGACGACTGGGAAGTCCACTGCGAAAGCATATTTGCATACCCCTGCGAATATCGCTCGTCTTATTGATGGACAGAAAGCGCCTGCGGGACCCATCAACAGCATTCTAAAAGCACAACAACGCAAGGCTGAGGTAAGTTTTCTGTACTTAAATATTGTAACCAATCTGCTTATATGGCTTGAATCGCGCAGGAGGAAGTCCGCAGGGCGAAACGCGTTGCAAACAAGGAGGCCATCGAAAAGCGCAAGCAGGATGAACGTCAAGCGAAACTGGACGAAATCAGATTAAAGGAAGAAGCCGACAAAAAAGCTCGTGTGGAAAGGCTACGAAAGCAGAAAGCCGACCGAGAAAGATTAGAAAAGAAACGACAAGAACAAGAGGCGTCCAGGGCGACAGATACCTTCACCAAGGATAGAGCGACGTCTAATGAGCCCAATGCATCGAAAACAGGGGTAAGTGATTCGAACGTATGCTAGATAATGAAACCTGATATCTTGCATTTCCGGAAGTTGAACCAATCACTCGGCGCGAAAAGAATGCTTACATTAACCAAAACACCCAAACCTGTCGAGACGGCCAGGAGCAAGGAGCCTGCTGCTAGCGGTGGACCGGTAAAAGCGAGCACTACCAGACCATTATCTCGAGTGTCTGCTCTTCCTACTGAGATCAAAGGAGGTGCGGGAGCCATGCGTCCTCCGATGCCGAGAAACAACACAAATCCAAGCGCCGTTGCATTCCAGCCTACGGCCACCAGCAACCTACTTCCTGTCAACACAGCTCGCGAGATGAATCCTCGTGCTTCGACACTAGCTAAACAGCCACCGCCACTTACTACTTCGATGAATGCCAACAACTCGGATATCCGAGCGGTGCGACCCAACAAAAAACTATCAATCATACCTTCGCAGAAGGCCACGGCATCGAGGCAACGTGAATCTACTATGAAGCCAACGAGAGAGACAATAAAACCCGGTATGAATGTGGTTGAATTCCAGCGTATGATTGCGCTCGGTGGCAAGACACCAGCGAACATGCGCTCAGAAGACATCGAACTGTCTGATATCGGTAGCGAGTGAGTCGATAGGCCAGCTCGCCTCGCTATGTCCATGCTTACCTCTTCTTTACAGTTTCGGTTACGAATCCGACTCCTCGGAAAGTGACAAGGGCGAAGTCATACCTGCCTGGGCGCAATCCCCAGCCTTGAAGAAGGCCGCTGCATTGCAAGAGAAGATCAACCCGAGTCATCTATTTGGCGTGATGCCAGAGTTCAGAATGGAAACGGTTTTCGATACCAAAGCCGCTCGACGACCGCGGTCGAGTAGCGCCAATTGGACTGGGCAGGATCGACTGACAGAACAAGAGAAACTGGAATATACTAAGAAGATGGGATACAGGTCGATCGATGATTTGGCTTTGATCGCCATGAACATGAGCACGAATCCATAGTCGCGCGCAGCAAAGTTACTACGGCGCGCCGATGCTACATTGGGAAATTGTTGTAAACAATAATGTATAACAGCCTCGCGCGGAGAAATAATACCTAAAGTCGGCTAGCAGAACCTTGAGCGAGGTTGTGATGGTACAAGCACTTTGAAATCCCTGCTGTCTCGAAAGTTGTCGATTGATGTGTGGGGCTTGCAACTCGTATCTTCGACGCCACCATTTTATGATACCACATGGCAGCACTTGGCGAATACATAATACTGCATAATAGTTGCTCCATGATGAGCACAGGACTCTTCAGCGGCGAACTGCTAAAGCACCGCCACTGACAGCAACTGCTCCAAGGGGTGGTTACTATTTCATCCAGACATGTCGCTAAGTTCAAACCTGATCCTTCCCTAGGACCTAAGGTACATCCACGAAGCTTGATTTCCTTATTCATACATTCGATCATTGGTTTATTCAATCATTCATCGTGCTTCAAGAACCCGTCAAGCCTGGTTTGATGCTGTCCAAATTCACACCGTAAAGTATCAGCAGAGCGCCCCTCGCGAAATCTGTTTCTCCGCCTAGTGTCCAGCAATATGGATGACATACCGTATTCTCCTGCGCATCTTCCGCCATTCCGCCACGCCTCGTCGTCGTTGTCATAGCGCCTCCTCTAGGTTTCCCAGAAAGCCCTGTCTCAGTCTTGTTGAGCTTTGTTTCATGTGGCGATGGTGGGTGTGTTGTGGTTTTCTTGGACGTCGGGCGGGGAGACGCAGAAGCGCGGGGTTTCTTTTGCTTCTTGCTCGCCAGGGTATCGGGCGATGACGAAAGGAGCTGGATTTCATCATCCTCGTCCTCCTGCGCGACAGTTACATGTCGTTTCCGAGTGGACCCGCTGGAGGTGGTATTAGCAGGGGCGGGTTCCACGTCTTCTTGTTTCCCACGACGTGCTTTTTGAGCCGTGCTTGAGCGCGTCTGTCTTGTACTCGTAGCAGTTGGAACATCCGCCAAGCTGCGCCGCGAGGGGGTCCCCTTTCCCTTGCGCTCTGTCGAATCATGATGAGGATTAGGCGCATTCGAATCGTCCCCAATCCCCAGCTCGAACTCTTTCTCTTCTTGCTCGGGCGTCGTCGTCGTCGAGGGCTTCTTGTCTTCCGCCTTGCCCGACGAATGATGTAAATCTCCATCATCCAGATGTTTGCTCGTGTTCGCATCAAAATCGGGATGGATCGTCTTGGGGGGAACATGCGAATGTACGTTTTCCTCATTCTCCCGCCTTGGCTTCTTGTCTAGGCGTGAACTACCATCATCGGCAACGACGACTGCAGAAGAATCCACAGGCTCGTCCTTTCGCAGCCGCTTATCCGACGCGCTCGGCTTGACGTCCTGTTCCTGTTTCCTCTTCTGAGATTTTCCCGACTCAGCAGGCGCCGACGAAGAAGCGATGTTCACATTATCGCCCTCCGCCGCGCTCGTCGTCTGCTTCTTGAAAAAATTCGCGATCCCGTCCTTTCGCTCTTTCACGGGGAGCACAAACGACGGCGAGTTGTTCCCTATTTTCCCGACCTCTGTGGGAACGGGGTAACTGTTGGTCTCCGACGTGAAAGGCAAAAGAAAGCAGCGAAGAAGAAGAAGAAGAGATGATCAGCAATGGGGGTTTACCGCAAGGGAGATACAATGCAAGGAACGCGTTGCCGATACTTGCCATTCAACCACCCCCTCATACGGCCTCAACAGCTTCCCCACCTCCGCGCTCCACCCATTACGACAATCCAACCACCTCACGCACTCCTCCTCATTTTCCAGTATACAGGGCATCCGATCATGCAAGAACCGCAACGACGCGCTCGGGCGAGTGGTGAGAATTGTAAAAGTCTTGATAGGCGGCTCAGAGGCCGGAGAATCGACGTATTTTACCGTGTCGTACAGGCCCGCAAGGAGCATGAGGTGTGGCTTGGAAGTGGACGTGGGTGGGAGCTTGGTGAAATGTGGGATTTTGGTGGGGCCTTTCTGTTGTCGTGTCATGAATCAGCAGTAATACGTGCGGGGGAAGAAGTCAATCAGCAAGCTAGTTGACTCAACAGGCGCGAAAGAAACTCAGTACCAACCTTTTGCCATTCGTAATACCTACAGAACCCGCAGAGATCAGTCCCACTGCTCGCTCGCTTATTGAATAAGCAACCCTGCTGGGGGCGTGCTTGGAACTCACCCTTCAACGACCACCAGACATCGCTTGGGGCCTTTTAGCGACTGCCACATTCCCCCGGCGTTATCACTACGCACACGGTTTCCGCATATTAGGGTATTGAACAGTCGCGCAGGAGCAGGGGGAGGAGCCAGGGGGGTGGCGGAATGAACAAAGGAAGGGACGTACATGAGGTTTTCGGATCTCGCGTTGATCGTGTTCAATGCGCCGGAAGGAGGGTGTTTTGACCAGTGAGGGATAAGTCCCCATTGCCTGTCGGACAAAGGGCAACGTGATGGTCATTGAAGAGCAGAGGGAAAGGGTTGGAGGAAAGGGCTTACATGGTCTCCAACACGAGTTCCTGACTTCCGATATCCACCGGTCTCTGTTTTTCCTCCTGCTGTACGCCGCCACCCACGACCCGTTCACCAAGCTTTCCACCCCCTCTCAGCCTCATATCTGTACCCGATCCATGATGATCGTTCTCGTCCTGTGAACGAGCAGATGACGATGGGCGAAGACGAAGAACGACCCCATTGGAGCGCGGAGCAACGTTATAGTTGCCTTGTCTGAATCTCTCCTCGTTTTCCCAACGGAGGCGGGTCATCGCCGCTTGCATGACGTCCTCTTCGGGCTGTACGTTCCCGGCGTGGGGTTCCTCATCAGTCGCAGGCCAATCGAGGTCTTCTTCCTGCTCCCGCTCCCGCTCCTGCTCCTGCTCCTGTTCGACGACGACGGAACGTCCTTGATCCCTTCGAGACGCCGAACCGCGTACTACTCCCGTTTGTCGGCCTCGTCGCCTCTGCCTGTCCGCGCGCTGCCTCGCCCTCCCGGCCTCGCCCTGCTGTGCCCTCGCCGCAGCTGCATCCGGGTTGCCCAAGAGCCGGGGGAAATGGTGGACGACGCCTGCGCGGATTTCGTTCGCCTTTGGGTTTACGGGGATGGGATCAGCTCGGGCGTGTGGGGGGCAGGAGGGGACGTACGGGGACGCCAAGGGCGAATCTGCCACACATGTTGGGCGATGAACACCCGGTTGTTCGGTGGCGAGAACAGCACGGCTCTTGTT
Source organism: Naganishia randhawae (assembly GCA_013461525.1). NCBI lineage: Eukaryota > Fungi > Basidiomycota > Tremellomycetes > Filobasidiales > Filobasidiaceae > Naganishia > Naganishia randhawae. The sequence continues at coordinate 67,571 of JABRPJ010000054.1, forward strand.
CCTCCCTCATGTGCACGCGCGGATGCAAATGTCCAGGGGAACATAAGTCGCTGCCTGCGCTCGCTTGGTTTCCCTCGAGTCGGCCGGGCTCAAGCAAGCATGGAATGGCTCGCCCAGTGCGTCTCCTTCGTCAAGGAGACCCTGCCCCCGGGATCACTCGCTTCTGACACCCGCAACAGCTACTCCATCAGCAGGGCCACCAACAGCCGGCAGAAGAACGCGTCGGCTTCCGCTTTTGTTTCCCATGAGAGCGGGAAACGGAGAAAGGTGCAGCAGGAACGGGTGAGCGTCTTGATGACCGTGTTACGCAGCCACCGACTGTGCCAAGGAAGCGCTAACACGGCCCTGTCGTTGGGTGTTTGACAACGCAGGCGAGCCCCCTCCAACGGTCCCCGATCACGTACAAATTCGCGGCTACATCCACGACCCCCGACGGATCAACCGCGAGACCCCCGCCAAACGCATGGTTTCATCCCTCGCATCCACTGAGGGAAGATCCACGGGTGACTGCGCGAAGGTATAATAGCGGGTACGACCTGGATACGGACGCGGATGATCGTGCGAGAAAGACGGCGTCCGTCAAGCAGAGCTTGACGACTACGAGGGTGGTGATGAAGGAGCCAGCAGAGGCGGAGGTGGGGAAAAGCGGGAGAAGGCTGATCAAGTTGACGGGAAAAGGACTGGTCGACAAGCGATCGTCCTTGGCGGCATCAGTTCCTCCAGAGGAACGGGTAAACTACGACAAGGTGTTTTTCGCAGAGCAGGTATTGCAGCCCGTGTGAGTCCTTTCCTTCTCCCGCCTGTCTTCCCGTCCGCTTCCTATACTTACTAGCTAACCCGGGGGGACTACCGTGATTCTGACAACAGCTATCACTCCCCCTACCCGGAAATCAAGCTAGAAATGTACCGGGGGCTCGACTCGACGACGTGTGTTGCTTCCCCCTCGTCGTCGACGCGACGAGCTGGTCACGCTAGACCACGACCACGCACAACAACCAGCGGCCGTCTTCGAGCGGAATCCGTACGCGAGGGGGAAAAGGACAGAAGACTGTCACGCAGACGCGATGCCTCTAGGGAAGTTGCAGCCGCCGCCGCGCGAGGTGATCCCGCTCCTTCCAATGGCGCGCGTAATGGGACCATGTCGTCTGTTTTGATTGGTGAGAGGGGCGTGGAAGTTTTGTTGGCTGATACGAGAAACCGAGGCGTAACTAGTGCAGAGGACTCGGGAGCCACCAGTCATCATCTTCAGGAGAAGCGGCGCTATGGACCGGATTTTAGCGTTTCCGACGATGAAGAGGAAGACGTTGAGGATGATGATGATGAGGATGACGAAGAGGATGAAGAAGAAGAGGAGGAGGAGGAGGAGGGAGAGGAGGAGGGACACAAGGAGGAGGAAGACGATGATTATACGCCCCCTGAAGAGGAAAGAAACTCACCAAGAACCACCATGTCAACGATGACGAGCGCGCTTGCACCATCTGCCTCTTCTGCCTCTGCACGGGGTCACGCCAGGCTCTCGCTCGCAGGTGGGCAGGACCCCTCGCGATCGCGCAGCAGTATTCCCGCATCACCGGCACCCCCGGCGCGGATCGTCGACCTGCCGGCAAACGGTGCGGCGGATGGGCACCACCCGTCGTCGCCCTCAAGGTCGCTGTGGATATGTGACAAGTGCTTCAAGTACATGCCGGTCCAGTCCGCATATGTGGCGCATACCGTGGGTCCCTTTTTACCCCTCTATTCTTTGCACGATGGTCACATTCCGCCGCGGACTATGTATCGCACAAGGACGGGCGCTGAATACGTTTCCCGTTGGTTGTTTTTGGTAGAAAGCGTGCACAGTCAATTTCCCGCCGGGAAGGAAAGTGTACGAAAAAGCGAATTGGGGGATTTGGGAGATTGATGGAAAAGAGGACAAGGTGCGCTCTCTTCGCTAGCTGGCTGGCTGGGTTCACGAGCACGAGGGAGGGCAGTCGATGCCTTCCGTGTCGGCATCTCTTGCCAACCGCCCAGCCACTCACCCACTCACCCACTCACCCCAGCTGATGGTTTCTCCCCATACGCAGCTGTATTGCCAGAATTTAAGCCTTTTTGGAAAACTGTTCATCGATCACAAGGTACGCCACCCCATTCCCCTCCTTTCCTCCTCCTACGCGTCGCTAGTTCAAGGAGCAGGCTTCGTTTGCTGATTGACTATCCTTTCATTCTCCATTTGGCTCAGTCGATCTGCTTTGATGTAGGTCGTACCACCGTCAGGTACCGTATGGGGAGATGATGGCCTAACTATTTGTTGTGCATCGTACAGGTGGAGAGTTTTTATTATTATGTTTTGACGGATTCCAGTCCGAAGCGGGATCATGTGATTGCGTATTTCACCAAGGTAAGCTGAACATTACATGCTCCCCATTGGTTTCCCTTGTTGCAAAGTCGATCGTTTCCCCTTACACTCTCCCCTGCTATGCACAGGAAAAGTTTTCGATCGATGATTTCAATCTAGCTACGATTCTTGTGTTCCCCCACGTCCAACAGTCTGGGTTCGGGAGGCTGTTGATGGAGTTCAGTAGGTGTCAAAAGGGCGACCGAGTTTGACGGCACTGGTGGGCCGTTTCTTACCGCCTTTTCTTGCGCCTCTTAGGTTACCATCTAACCAAAGACAGTCCTACGCCCGGCACGCCGGAGCGCCCGCTGTCGCTACTCGGAGCAAGGAGCTACGAGTCCCTGTGGATGGCGATGCTCGTCCGGTACCTAGTCAAGAGACTGTTCGAGCAAGGGAACCACGAGCCAAAGGGACGAAAGATCAAGAAAGTGGACACGTATATGCGTGTGTGGGAACGCAGGAAGAAGATTGTTCAGCAGGCGATTGATACAGATGATTATCTAAACTATAACGGTAAGTGTGCTCAATCTCATATGTCCTGCGAAACGAAACGGGGCTGATACATTGGTCATCGGTTGCTGATTGTCCTGGCATGCAGATCTCAGGGCGACGCAGGAAGAACTGGAGCGCCAGCAGGAACAAGTTCCACTCACGGTCACCATGACGGTGGAGGAACTGGCGCGGGAATGCAACTTGAAAACAGACGACTTGTTCTGCCTCCTGAGTGCTCTCGGTGTGTTCGAACACCGAAGACTTGCGCGTCCCCTCTCCCCTCCTCCCGGGACGGGCAACAACCACGTGATGGCGGAGAGCTCCGCGGGTCGAGCGACGCAAGCTCTTGCGCGGCAACTCGGACTGCAGGACGGGAGTCGAACCTGCGTGGCGATTGATTTCGAGCTTGTCGTCAAGATCGTCGGCACGTGGCGGATCCCGGCCAAGCCGTTGCTGGATCCGCAGTGTTGCTGGATCAAGTGTACGGGTGGGCCGCTGAGCAAGCCCGTGGCGCGGAAGAACTATGTCGGGTACTTGTAGCGTGGCGGGGAAGGACTATGTCGGGTACTTGTAGCGTGGCGAGCAAGACTTATATAGGGTACTTGTAGCGTTTGTGGATGTGTGGATGCATACATCGCTGTTGGCGCGCCCCGCACAAGTGATCGGGTTTCCACGTAAGACATGGACGTGCACACATATCATCCAGCAGCATCCACTCCGACCACCTCGCCGCCGCCACTCCTGCGCCGAGAGCGACCATGGCCACCGAGCGACAACGCATAGCGAGCCTCGGATGCGGGCTGCTGGCCGCCTCTTGCGTCCAAGCGGCGCTCATGCATCGCCCCATCTCTAATCACCCCTTGGACATGCACGCCGCGCCACGAGTCCACCTCAAGTTCCTCAACGAGTACCCAGTATCACGAGCAGAAGCTGCAAGCTGGCAGAGTTTGCTGTCGACGCATACGGATGGCACGAGCACTGGACTGGCGGCGATCGCTACCTATGACCACGAAAGGGAGTCCGTTATTGATGTGTCCGAGTTGGAAGGTGTGTTCAACGGGAGGGAATCACACAGTTCATGGGATCGCAACGCGCATGCATTTCGCTGGACTGTCGGTCATCCGACGGATCCCGGCCATCCACTCCAAATCGACGAACTCCCACGGCTTGTTCAGCTCAAACTGCCATCACAGAAGAAACCCGATAACGCGTCATTAGAAGATTGGCTATGCATGTTGCCTTCCCTGAGAAGCCTAGAACCGAAGAAACCCCTGAACGATAGTCCGGCCACGAGGAAGACGTTGGCTCCGGCTGATCCTCTGGAGAGCATGCACAACCTGGACCACTTGGAAGGTGGATGTTTGTACCATCGAGCTGGGTGGTTTACATATGCGTGAGTGCCGACAGGGTCGATTTGCGTTCTTCCAGCATTCGGACATTAATAGCCCACTATCTCATAGGTACTGCCACGGCTCCCATGTACGGCAATTCAGGGAGATCGTCCACAATCATCCGCAAGCCCCAGGGAGGATACCTACAGAAGATCCCAACGTGAGTATCACGCTTTCCCCTCAACCGTGTTTGTCCTCCATCTGATCAAATTGATGCTCCAATGCGCATCCTCTCGCTTCGTACAGCATGAAGCCTACGACCTCGGCGTGTCCCCCGCGACGATCCAAGACAGACTTACCTACTGGTCTGACAGTTCCCGGGGGATGCAAAACGACCCGGACCTGGATCTGCAGCTAGCCGGCTACGAATGGGCGCTCTCGGAACAATCCGCTGCCGGGGCAGAGCCAGAGATTGAGCTCGTGCAGAACTCTCAGGGCAGGTATCTTGTCCAAAAGTGGTCCGGGGGAACTATTTGCGACATGACCGGACGCCCTAGGAGGATTGAGATTCAATTCCATTGTCGGATGGGAGGCGTGGATGAGATATCGTCGATTAAAGAAATAGCAACGTGAGTGCTTCGCCCACCGCCGTCACTATGTTCTGCACGTCAAGCCGATCATATTTTTTTCAAACGGCGTGAGCAGTTGCCAGTATCTGTTGACCATTCATTCCCCACATTTATGCTCGCTTCCTGGCTTCCACATTCCCACAATCGACGATGAACCATCACGGCCCATCACGTGCCGCGAGATCGTGGATGACGACCGGGATACCAGCATCACCGCAGAGTACTCCACTCCCGACACGAACGACATGGGCGAGAGTTTCCCCCAAGGGTATCCCGTACCACCACACGGCGCCCAGTGGCATGCGCATTACCCGGCAGGGCGAAACGGAGGTCGTGTCGTGTACGACTCGATGATGATGGATGGGAATGAGGAAACGTTGAACGACGGCGTGGTTGTGATACAGCCGGGCCCAAAGAAGCGGAAGAGCGCTAAAGCGGCCGAGGCGGATCGAATGGACGACGAGTCCCGAAAGGCATGGCTCGCCGAGCAACGAGCGATCAGGATTGCCGCGCGGGAAAAGGTGGAGGCGATGGAGGCAAAGATCAAGCAGGCTCGCCAAGAAATGTGGGAAGCGAGATGGGATGTAAAGCTGGTGCGGAAAGTTGGGTGGATTCTAGGGTTGGAAGAGGAAGAGTATCGGGAATGGTGGGAAGCCTTGTTGGATGAAGCAGACGAGGAGACTGCGAGAGAGGAGGAGAAGCGGAAAATGAAGGTGTAAAAAAGGTTGTATCTTGTTTCCCTTTGTTGTTGCCTTGGCTATACAGTGTGCTCAATAGGAAATGATAATCATTATGCTCATGGCAAGAGTCATCGTGTATGCGTTATGTGACATGTCTAGTATCGCTCAGATGAATGTCGATACCCGTCTTGTTTACCAATCCAACAGCCTCCTACAGCTTGGGAACCTATTGCATTCAATGATCAGTCTAGAGCATCCTGACGCGACGCTTGAAATGTACGCACCTTGAGAGTCTTTGACACCATGGCAGCACCCCATGCCAAAAACACAAAGCTCATGAGATGTACTTCGCCCATACCCCCGTGTTCACCAAACAACAAGACCGTACCACCCGGCAAATCGCCTAGCTTTCGCACGGCCGCCCAGTCCACTACCGACGACGATGTGGCTCCCGCAAGCTTCTCCAAACCTTTAGCGACCGAGGACGTGACCCATCCTTGTGCGCCCACAAACTTGCCCATCTTGACACAACTGGCCATGAATGCCGTCAACCCCAAGCTAGAGGGGATGGGAATCCCGGTAAAGTACTTTACAGACCCGGACCCGCCTTTGGGCATCAATGCGACGGTCGCGTTGAATCGGGCGAGTCGGGCGAGGCCGCAGCTGGCGAAGAAGAGGAGGGAGAGGATGTCGAGCGGGAGTCGAAGTCCGAGGGTGTACGCCAAGGTGGCAGGTGCTACGCCAAAGGAGACCTGTAAGGGAGAATGAAAATCGGTTAGGACGTGCGCGAGCGTAGATCTAGGTCCAAGACGGGACGGGACGGGATGGGACGGCGGAGGACGCACGAGATCGGCCAAACTATCCAATTCCTGCCCCAGCAGACTTCCGCCACCCGTCATTCGGGCCACTCGCCCATCCAGGGCATCGAATCCGAACCCGAGGATCGGGAAAAGATGAGCCAGGTACAATGTCCGGATGGCTTCGGCCGAGGGCGCGGTGGGGAGGTTGGACGTTAGTGTGGCATAGTGAATGCAGCAGAAGATGCTGAGTGTCCCGCAGACGGCGTTGGAGACGGTGATCAGATCGGCTAGTCGGAAGTTTCTGCGCGGGAAAGGGAGCTTGTAATTGGTATGGATCGACTTTGAGTGTGTATGGAATGAACGGCTCACCTGACGAGACTGAAGTGGCCATCATCGTTGTTGTACTGCCTCAACAGCTTTTCCTTTTCCTCCTCGACGGACGCGCCCTTGCCCGTGGCTGGCTCTGACGGGCGTTTGCGCAGTTGCGGGGCTGTGGTGGACGACATGGCGGGCGGTGTGGTGTGATGCGGCCAAGAAGGGGAGGGGGAGGAGGAGGAGGAGCGGGGGAGCGTTTATGCAAACACGCACCCGCATTGAGAGAATCCGCCGCGGATGCAAATAACAAGAGCGTCATGACGTCGTGCACGTGCCATACAACCATTCCCTACATCTTATCCCGAACCTGCCGCGCCGCCTTGAACTTGGACATCTTCTTGGGCTGCACTTCCCCCTCGTTTCCACCCCGCTCAACGGTAGGCGTCACTATATCCTTCTGTGCCGTCATACCCCGTCCTTTTTCGACAACGCCCTTGACCGCCGGCACCGTCGCCGGTGCTGCAGCGGCAATATTCCCGGATTTCGACAACGGGCTCGCCCCGCCGAGCGCCGGAGGCTCCTCCTGCGGCGGCTCCACATACCCATTCACGCGTCTCGCTTCATCCCTTTGCTGCTCCTCCCGTATCATCTCCTCTACATCCCCCCTTCGTAGTCGCTCGATCATCGCCCGTCGCTGTCTTCTTTCCTCGGCAGCGAGTGCGCGGGCCGCTCGCTGTTCGTCCGTCTTCCCATTATCTTCCTCTCCCTCACGGTCGACTTCATTATTCTCATCCGCATCGTCTTCGTCACTGTCATCCGTGTCCTGAACCACCAAGTTCCCGTTCTCCAGTTTCCCAATCTTGATCGATGATGCTAGGTTTTCGCTAGCGGGGATGATCTGCGGCAAGGAGATTGAAGGCAACGCGCCCTGATAGTCCTCCCTCTCGTCCGAAGAGGAATTCCCCCCATCGTCATCCCCGTCCCTACCCGGCAATCCAATGCTTTCAAGTCCACGAGGGATAATCCGTTCCCCAAACGCCACCGGACCGATTCGCGGTGGCGCTTCGTCCATTCCAGCAGACATGGGCACCAGCTTCAAATTCGGGGGAACCAAAGGTCAGCCGAATGTGAGAGGAAGCCTGCAAGGCACGGTTTATGACTCACTTCGGTATCCCATTCCACCTCCCCATCAGGCCCAATGTTCCCTGTCCACCCTCCCAACCCCTTGCGTCCCAACTCACTCCGTTTAGCATGGTACGCAAGCGCGGCTTCACGGGCAAGCAATGCTTCGTCCATGTCGAAAGCATCTTCGCCATCGGAATACTCGAAATCTGCTAGACTGTCGGAATCGGATTCGTCCCCCTGCTGTGCGGTTTCCTTTGTGTCTATGAAGATGGAGGGAGTGAGTGGTCGCGCGTCCACGCGGTTCCTAGAGCCTCTCGGGCGCTACTTACCGGCTAGAGTATCACCCTGAGGTGCCGCAACTGGCGTTCGTTCTACAATAGTCTCTCGAAAGGCGTTTTCCGGAGTGGACCTAGAGCTCCCAGAATCCTCTGCGGGACTAGATGACTGTCGAGCTTTTTTTACTCTAGGCGGGAACGGTTGCGGCGAAGGCATCATGGGTATAGGCGATGCGACGGATGTCGATGTTGTAGGCGGAGCCTTAGGCTTGGACACAGACCGTTCCACAACGGCCATCTTCACCGGATTATTCGGCACAACGTCCGTCCTCCCAGTAGTCACAGGTACACCCGTGCCAACATCCGCCGGGACCATCGGATCAAAGCTACTGAAATTCATAAGCTGCTGACGGGTTTCCAACGCTTGTGCTTTTCGCTGCGCGAACAGGCTTTGTTTCTTCGCTCGTGCCGGCGGTAGATCGTGCGCGGGCGCAAGAGGCTGTTGGTATTCCGGGGATTCGATGATCGTTGGTTGCGGGAAGGGTGGGGCGGCGGAGCTTTTAGGCAAAGTCGTTACCTCGGGCTTGTCCAGTGACTGTGAAACAGGAGACTCTTTGTCGAGCTTTTGCTTTTGCGTAAGGGTAGGCTTGCTGTCCAAAAAGCCCTTTTTGAATCCAGAAAATGCGCCTGCAGTGCTGTTCTTGCGAACGGACACAGAAGACGGGGTGGAAGATTCAGATGACAACGTTTCAGGTGGAACAACTGGTGGACTTTGGTCGTCGTCGGGTAATAACTCGAATCTGGCTTCAGGATCAGTCTCAGCGAGCGGGCGAGGCGAACTGTTTGGCATCTTTTCACCCTTTTCGTATAGCCGTACTCTGGTCTGGGGGTTAAATGTGACAGATTTGCGGCGCTCGGATTGTGCTATCCCCTCTGCCTGAGAAGTTCTTCCTGTCGTTTCAGGGATCGGCGAAGAAACTGTCTTCGCTGATATCGGTAAGACGTTCGCAAAGTCTGCAGGCTTTCCTTTGTCACCAGCTTTTGTGGATTTGGAGTCCGCGCCATCCTCTTCTGCTTTGGTCTCGACCGAATGATCAATCACGATACTACGGGCCATAAACCCCGGCTTCTTTGAAGTCGCTTTTCCCTTGCCCTTGGCGGTCATATTGGGCTGTGAAACCGATTCCGGAGTCGGCAATGGGGCAGGTCTCGTATGGTGTTCTTCGGTTTTCGCATCCGAAGCGAGCTTCTGTTTTTCAAGGTCACCTCCGTCACCGCTTCCTGCATGAACATGACTGTGATCCTCGTCTGACTCCATCTCCTCCTCTTCCTCTTCATCGTCTTCGTCGCCAAAAAGCCGCTCCCGCAACTTTCTGCGTCGTTCGATGGCCTCCTCTGACCAGTAATCGTCGGCTGGCGGGGTCGACCTTGTAGTTACCGCAGGCTGAACCCGCGTTTCTGGTAGATTTTCTACTGGGTTGGAGAGATCTTCTCGAATATCGAGGAATGGTAGACCCTCCTCATTAAGAACCTGTCGCAGTAATGCGATGTCAGGGTATACGTTATTTGTCACGAATAGATAGGCAGTAGTCAGTATCTTACAGTTCCGTCCTGCCCTACTTCAGTCCCATCTGTCGAAACATTGGCTCCATCTCGAGACGCATCCGGAGATCCGAGTTTCAAGACATCCGTCATTGATGTCCCCAGTTTGGCAAGCGCGACGTTGATTTCTTCCAGTTTTTGCGCATGATCTGGCTGATCCTCTGTACTATCCCTGGATGATGGCGTGAAAGACTGAGGTGGTTTCGTTACATCATCAATGACGACTTGCTGAGGGGAGATAGTGGACGAGACTTTGTCAGCCTCTAGTTTCGCTTGACGCTGAGATCCTGCTAATGACGCCTGATGATCCTGTTTACCAAGCGGCATCGGTTCCGGGGTCCTGTGTACCGAGTTGCCAGTACTGGCGACCGTTTCCGGGTTTGACACCGTATCCTGCAACTCCCGGATCATCCAGTCTTTCAGCTGCTCCAGATTTGCACGTCGTTCTTCGACTGAGCGCAATGCTAAATAGCCAGAACAAGAGTAAGAAAACCCATCGCTGCAAAACCATGCTCAGCTACTCACAAGCTGCTTTACGTGCCAAGAAGCCATCGATTTGCTCAGGAGTCATATCAACCCAATATTCGTCGTCTAACCGAATGCGTATCATCTCTGTTTTCATGCACGTCGTCATTTGCATTTCTGATGCCGACGATGCGCTGATATCGGTAGCCTCGGCGGAGGAGGATTCAGGTCGATTTGAAGCCATCCTCCGTCTTTCTAGATCTACCAAATAATCTGACAAAGCTCCAAGTCCCAAAATTTCCTGTTGGATTCTTTGTTGCAGCGTTGAGGAATCGTATGGCGTTGCGTCTGCCAGGTCTGTTGATCCGTCCTCCAAGGATGTCATGGCGGTACGGGCTGCGCCGTGTGTGCGGTCTCAATGCTCCCAGTAGCTTGAACGAAGCTCTTGGGAAGTCACAGCGGCTCGCTTGAATATGTGGAATCCGGAGAAAGAAAGAGGCGAAGATGCCTTCGATCGAAATTTCGACAAGTGGAGGTCAGCCCGACGGTCACCATAGCTGTCACCATCACCATACCATGTCGCTGCCTTGGTAAAAACTCTCCTGCCTTCAGCTTCTTCTTCCCACAGTAGCACAATCATAACTGACGGCACAATCCCAACAGTCAGGTGTCTCATCTCAAAAACCCGCCTGCGACACCGGCTAAGTCCATATTCGAAGCCTCGAACACATAATGTCCTCGTCTGAAAATGGCGAGGATCTCCCTTCCCGAATTCTGATTCTATATGCTTCGGAAACGGGAAATGCCCAAGATATAGCTGAACGGACAGGACGAGAAATCAGGCGCAAAGGAGGAAGATGTCTCGTTCAGAGTATGGTTGAATTCGATATTGTAAGATTCCCTTCCTTCCAGCGCGCGTAGACGAGGTTTCACCTGACGAAGAACAATTCGAATATGTCCATGATTAGAAAGAACTTCCCCACACTCCGCTGCTGATACTTGTCAACTCGACTCATGGGCGAGGCCAGCCTCCTCCGGATATGGTAGCGCTCTGGGCTGCACTATTACGAAGCGGTCTGCCACCATATATTTTAGAAGGTGAGCCAGGTTGTGCGGATGACAGGAGACAGCGGTCCGACTCATTGACTTGTCATAATAGATGTCAATTTTGCAATTTATGGCTTGGGCGATTCGTCGTATGAAAAGTTCTGCTATGCAGGGAAGATTCTTGCCCGCCGAATGCTCAGCCTTGGAGCAAATCTTGTAACAGCACGGCCAATCGCAAACACTGAAAACGGACCAAATAGCACCTTGGACCAGGAGCTCGAGCGGAAACTTCACATAGGCGAACGTGAAGACGACGATACCGATGAATTTGGTGCAACAGCATGTCTCGCCTGGGGCGATGAACGTGCTCCCGAGGGGTAATGTCTTCCAGCTAGAAACCGCGAGGCAGTTTTCTCATCTCCCAAATCTTGTCTCTTTGTACATAGACTTGAAGAAACTTTCCTTCCATGGCTCGACAGGACGACATCTGCAATGCTTCCCATGCTTCATCCACCACCGCCAGCAACACTCCAAGTTCCCCCGATAACCTCCTTGCCCTCACCGCTATACCGCATGTGTAAAGTCTCGTACACAGAGTCCGTACCGTCTGTCAGCAGTAACGGGGTTCATGATACTCGAAAAAGTGTGGGGGAATCGCTGTCGAGCGGGGATGATGTGTTAGAGCCTGGATGGGTGTGGACGAGACTTGGACGAAACAAGAGAGTCACAGATGAGGGATGGTTCGAGGATGTCCGCGAGATACATCTGGAGTTGGAAGAAGCCTTGGAGTAGGTGATTACATTCGAGTTTCGCGAGAATTGTGTTGGTCGGCGGCTAATCAAACCGAACCATTTCAGTTACGAACCCGGGTCCATTTGTGCTCTGAAACCTCAGACCTCGGAAGAGGAGATCCAAACGTTCTTGAGCCTCAACAAACTCGAGGATGAGGCGGATCAGGCTTTTGTCATACAGCCATTGGATTCAGGTCAGTTACTATCCGATGAGGTATATACCATTCGCGATTTTGCTGAAACAAATTTGCCGGACCAAAAGATCAAGAAATACCATTGCACTTACCGCGGCGAAAGCCAACGACTCTTCGCCGCATTCTGCGGGACCATGTCGATGTCCGACAACCCCCACGGAAATCATTCTTTGAATGGATGGCACGATTCACGGAAAGCGAGTTGGAGAAGGAAAGATTGGAAGAGTTTTTGGCTGATCCTGTACGTAATGATCCGATCAGTAAGAGCAATAAATAGCTTATCTCTTTTTCTCAATGTTATAGGACGAGATACATACGTATGCGACTCGGTCACGGAGAACGATGTTGGAAACTCTAGCGGATTTCCGGTCTACCAAAATCCCTCTAAGTCATATTCTGGAAGTACTGCCACCACTGAGGCGCAGGCAGTTTTCGATAGCCTCATCTGCCAAGGTATATCTGTTCTGTTGTCAGGTCCCAATCCAGGGCTGAGTCATCCGTGTTCCATGTCAGGTACATCCGGGAGAGATTCAGCTTCTCGTAGGCTTAGTAGAGTACAAGACAAACTTGAAGATAAAGCGCAAGGGACTGCTCTCGAGTTGGCTGCAGGGTTTGCCAGAAGGCTATCGAATCCCCACCAAACTGGATGCCCCAACGCTGTTTCTTCCCTCGCATAGCCACAATGTTCCTGTCATCCTGGTCGGACCGGGAACAGGCATCGCGCCTATGAGGGCGTTTGCAGAGGAGAGAATTCGACAAGGAGCAGGAAAAGGTGAAGACGTGATCCTCCTCCTGCAGCTCACTTTCATGCTGACATTACACATTTTCTCCTTTAGATACCGCCATTTATTTCGGCTGTCGAAGTCAGCAGCATGATTTTTACTATGCGCAGGAATGGGAGGAGATGCGCAAAGCAGGCGTTACTGTTCGTATCGCGTTTTCGCGAGATCAGGTAAGCACCGATCCTGATTAGCATTGCGGTGATGCTCAAGATGACCCGTGTCGTTTCGTCTAGGATGAAAAGCTGTACGTGCAGGACCTGATCAAGCAGGATGCGAAGATGATCAAGGAATGGATATACGATCGCAGCGGGAATATTTACATCTCAGGGTGCGGGAAGTGGTTCCTCCCTATATGCTCGACTGACAGCTGATGGATTTTGGTCTAGTTCTTCGAATGCGATGCCAAAGGCAGTACGAGCTGCCGTTGCCTGGAGCATATCGGATGAATCGGGCGTAGGTGATATTAGCAGGGAAGAGGCAGATCGATATGTCGAGGATATGTTCATGAGCGGAACCAGAGGAGGCGAAGAGAGTTGGTAGGCAAGAAAGCGCAGAGAATGAAACCATAAAGTAAAGATCTCTAAGATCTCACAGCATGGAGTAATGCTAGGAAGGGCAGCATACACAGGAATGTCGCGCCGAGAGACCATATTTCTGCTCCTTTGGCGGATGGTTGTACAGACATCGTGCCGTATTAGAAAGTCACAACATCTAATAGGATTCCACCCTGGCTGGACGATAGCCTTGATTGCAGAGACAGCCGCTCGTTACAGGAAGGGAGAGTGCCGAGTGATATTCGCGTTTCAGGCCGAGCCCGTTAGCGCCCCAGCGGTTTTCGTTCGGCTCGATTGCAAGAGCGTATCCGCAATCCTCAAATGCAATCAGCCGTATTACGAGTGCGAGGTGGTAAGGCTGGCAAACAGTCTCGGGCGGAAAGCAAACAGACAGAGACTCCAGAGCTGTTGTTGGCCAGTAGGGCTGCTGCTCCTAAACCCCGTCAGATCGTACTACTCGAGAACCGAGTTCACTGGGCCTGCTTTTCCAGCGACCGGCAACTTTACGGCTAGATTATTCTCGGAATTCAGAGATGCCAAGGAGAGATACCGTCAGGATCTTGTTGGTGGGTGATGGTACGTAGACACCGGGCTCTACGATCTCCAGTGCAGCTGTTGATGAGGCCTCTATATGGATCTTTCTTTAGATGGAGTTGGCAAGTCAACGATCATCACCAGCCTAATCAAAGAATCCTTTGTGCAACACGTAAGTCAATCTTAATTCAGGACGGAAACCTTTTGCATTATTAGTAGTTTATTTCATGCTTCATTCGTGCTCGCCCCTGCTTAGGTTCAACATGTCGTACCAGAAGTAACGATACCGCCAGAGGTCACGCCCGAGAACGTCACGACTACGATCGTAGATACTTCATGTACGCGGAGTTCTGCCGTGCAACTATCTATCCTTCGTAATCCACTTGCTGACTGGACCTTTGGTTCTTAGCGGATGCCCCATCTCGCAATCATTTGATATCTCAGCTCGTTCGAGCTCATGTTATTTGTCTAGTATACTCGATCGCGGAACCTAGCACTTTTGAAAGAGTGGCAGAGTACTGGCTGCCGCTGTTCAGAAGGGAAGGCGTCAATGTGAGTCCTCGACAGCAGCGTTCGCTGCTCACGCTCACTTCGACTTCGATTCCAGGTCCCTGTCATCCTAGTCGGTAATAAAATAGATTTGAGGGGCGGAGCAGTGACGAATGAGGCCTTGGAGGAGGAAATCGCACCATTGATGAGGGATTTCAAGGTTAGTTATTCCAAGAAGCGGAACCGGTATCAAATATCATGCTCAAGCAACTTTCCTACAAACAGGAAATCGAGACTGTTGTGGAATGCTCGGCTCGTCTACCCCTCAACGTTTCGGAAGTATTTTACTTTGCTCAGAAAGCAGTCTTGCATCCCACGGCGCCGCTCTATGATTCGAGAGAACACATTCTGAAGCCGAAATGCACTGAAGCGTTGAGACGGATATTCAAGGTTTCTGATGTGGACAAAGATGGGCTTTTGAATGCTATGGAACTGAACCAGTTTCAAGTGAGTCTAGATTTTTGCTCTTGGCTTCAGCTTTCTCACCCACATCTGGGCTTTCAGCAAAAATGTTTCTCGACCCCGCTGCAGCTGCAGGAGTTGGAAGGCATTTTGGATTTGGTCAGAGCATACGACCCTTCCTGTGTACAGCCTGTCATGATGAACATGGCAACAACATCGACTACCCCTTCAGAGGGCATCACGGAACTAGGCTTCCTATATCTTCACACAATATTCGTTCAACAAGGACGCATGGAAACCACCTGGACCGTTTTGAGGAAATTTGGCTATGGGGAAAGCTTGGACCTTACAGAAGAGGTCCTCAGCCCGAGGTGAGTTCGCAAGTCATTCTATCGCACTTGTCACTCTGTTTGTGCTCAAGATGGCTCGTGACAGATTCGATGTACCGTATGACTGTTCGGTCGAGCTCAGTCCACTTGGAAACCAGTTCTTCACGGACATTTTCGAAGCTTACGACAGGGTGAGTCGCTGGTAGTGCTTGCGCAATCGATGTCGTGTTGTTTACATAGTTGTCGCTTGTTTTCAGGACCAAGATGGAGCTCTGTCGCAATCTGAGCTCGATGAGTTGTTCTCGACTTCCCCGGGTAATCCCTGGATACCACAGGGCTTCCCCGATACTACTATTACAGACGATAACGGCAAAGTGACCCTTCAGGGATGGCTAGCGCAATGGAGGTGAGAGAGGATGCGATGAACGATAAGGTGCATTACCCCAGGTTAACACTCATGCTTGAAAACAGTATGACAACACTCCTAGATCATCGCACGACTTTGGCATACCTCGCCTAGTCAGTCTGCCTGTTTATCCATTCGAAAAAAACAAAATCGGAACTAACCTTACATTGACTATAGCCTCGGCTATGCTTCATCCCCCTCCTCATTGGACAAACCGACGACAACTGCTCTCAAAGTGACTCGAACGAGGAAGCAAGATCGCCGGCAGAAAAAGGTTACGAGAAACGTGTTCCTCTGCTATGTTCTCGGTGCCGCTGGGTCTGGGAAGACGTCCTTGTTGCGTAGTTTTGTCAACAAGAGGTATAGAGGTAGCCTTGACGAAGGTGCCGGTCCGAGTGGTGTGATGGGCACAGCGGGTTATGGAGGGTATGAACCGACGAGCAAGGTTGTTAGCGTCGTGAACTCAGTAGAAATGGGTGGAGATGAAAAGTATCTGGTGGTACGTCGCTGCATATCGATAATGTATTTCCTTGCCGCGCATTGCTGACTTTCGAGTGATTGGTCAGTTGCAAGAGTTTGGCTCGAAATACGAGTCGGAAGCACTGCGTAATAGCAAAAAGCTGGATCTTGCAGATGTCTTGATCTATGTGTATGATTCTAGCGATACGAATTCCTTCTCTTATATCTCCAATCTCCGGGTAAGTTCTCCGCTCCGGAATTAAACTTTCGACTGCTGAGCTTGTCAACACGATAACTGTCTTTGAAACAGCAACAATACTCGCTTGATCACATACCGAGCATATTTGTAGCCACGAAATCAGACCTGGATCTGGCTCAGCAGAGGCACGAGGTGCAACCAGATGTCTATGCGCGAAGGCTCGGGCTACCCGTGCCAATGTCTGTTAGCGTCAAGCTGGGTACGTGCAATTTATTGCGACCATCATATTTACACAGCTATGCTCATACTCGTCTTTCGTCCTCACTCGAAAGGCCCTGTGCCGAACCTATGGACGACGATTACTCGGGTCGCACTTGAACCTACTGCTTCTTTGCCACGCGGACCGTCGGCGGGACGTCTCACCAGGAGAACTATCGTGACCTATGTTGGGATTGCAGGAGCCACGGGCGGCGTATTGGCAATCCTCTACGGTCTGTATCGGCAAAACAAATTTGCGAGTGCAATCGGATGGATGCAAAGGTGGTGGTATACGATGGGAAGGAATCTTGGGTTGATGGGGAATTGATGGTTGTAGTGGCAGCATAATGTCGATTATTTATCACATGCACTCTTCTCTCGGTCCCGACGCGGCACGTCGGGTAAGCTAGCAGCCAGGTGGCTTCGATAATGGCTCGGGCCGGAACGCACGTGACCCGCCGATGCCCCGCAAGAGCCCCAGACACCGCTTACACAGTGAATCCTGCATTGTTCCGTCTTTTCTGCAGTCCAAGTCACGCCGCCCCTCGCCCATCCTGGCAAGTCTCCGGCGCAAGATGAAGGCGGACGAAAAAGAAGGGAAAAGGCAGAGACAGTCACAGAGCTGCGATGCGTGTCGTGTGCGAAAAGTCAAGTGTGAACCTGTTTCCGATGCCGACGGCCAGGTCCCCACCATGGCGTCGGCAGGAGAACCTTCGGATTCGCTGATTGATGCTGCAGACAAGAAACCGACAAATCAAGCGACAAAGGCACGTCGACCTCCCTGCAAACAATGCATCCAGCTGGGCAGCGACTGCACATACGAATATGTACCGCGCAAAAGAGGTCCGCCGAATCTGTACCTGCGAAAGCTTTCCGAAGCCAAACAGGCCGGCATGCAATTCCCTTCCGAAGCCGACTTTGAAGCTGCCAAGGCATCTAGTCGGGCTGTCGCGGAAAGGAAAAAGGCTAGAGGAAAGGGCAGCGCGGGACACGAATTGGAGCATGTATCGGAGTATGCTATGAAGGAGGAACACGATATGGACTGGAGGCCCACACGAAGCCTCGACGGCAAGACCGAAGATGTATGCGGGATTCCTCCATTCAAGAGTGCAGGAAGACTTCCGGGCAACCCAATACCTCACAATTACGAACAAGATCATCAAGTATCTTCCGAAACCAGTAACGGGACTGCCGAGTCTTACGTCCGGACAGCTATGACCGGAGATGGGAATGTGATTGCAAGCGGCACCTCAAGGTACTCGGCTGCAGCTCCTTCGGGGACGATTCATACAACTACGGCGGTACAAGTGACGGATGACACATTTACGCCTTCCCAGTTTATGGATCTAGAAGCTGACCTAGACTACACAGCCACTCCTGCCATTGGAAACCCTAGTCCGATCGCCTTTAAACATCACTTGCCGTCGGGAGGGGACAGCTATCCGTCAGGCGTCTCAAATTTAAGGGCGTTTGGTTCACATACAAAAACGTCATATCACCGTGAGACTGCCGTCCATCACTCTTCGAAACCTGCGGCGATGGTTGATGGTGCACACGCAAGTTCTCACCGCTTACACGCAACATCCACCAATCGATCCATTTTATCCGAGAATACGCTCAACCCGATCATCTCGCCATTGGCATTCGAACAGGCTGGAACTTACTTTACGAGTCCCAGTGAGGCCGGCTCGAGTATAGGTTTGGCGAATTCTCATCTCGTACACAGACCATCCGCCGCGGATTTACCGGACAGGCTTGTAAGTACGCCTTCGAGAAGGATATCCTTGGACCTCACCCTTCCGGAAGGCGTCCGTAACGATTTCATCCTCGACCGAACTCGGACGTACAGTACAACTGCTGTTCACAGAGATCCCAGTACCGGCGGAACTGATATTCAGCTTTGTCTGCCGACGCACCCCTTGAATTCACAGACGATAGGCGAAATCGGTTCAACGTATTTGTACAATCATGCACCTGCTGCATCTGATCTCCGACGGCAATCAGGTACCGAAGTCCATTCTCAACCGCCTTTGAGCGGCTCCTTTCCTGGCAAAGCCGACGTGCCAGGATTCGATCATGGACCCGCTTCTCTGTATAATGACCATGGACAACCCTCTCTTCAGCCAGTAAATCCACTCGAGGCAATCATCCCCCGTCCCTTGCTCCAACATATTATCAATCTCTTCTTCGACTATGTGTACCCTTTAACGCCGTGTTTGCATAAACCGACATTTCTTGCAGATCTGGCACGGCACAGAGAGATGGAGCCTGGACAGGGCGAATGGACGGTGCTTGTCTTGGCAGTGATCATGTCAACGTTGGTGCAGGTCCCCAGAGCGTTTGTGCCGCTTACCAGGCGAGAGGTCAAGGATTTAGCGTACAGGTGCCATATAGCGGGCAGGAACTGGAGTTTGCATGGTTATAAGGACTTTACCGTGAATGCTGGTAAGTGTGTGAGAAAACTTGATACACACGTGGACGCTGACCGCCCTCCCGCTCAGTGATTATCCGATACTTGTAAGTGGATGGCAAGAAAAGAGGTTGTGGGAGCTCGTAAGGATACTGACCGTTTGTGAGTGAACTGTGGACTGCCTATTCGACCAGTGACGCGTAAGTTTGTCCATGTGCGCGGGCAGAGACTGTGTGCTAATCTTTCCGCGTTTTTCCCCACCGCTGCGCAGCGTCTATAATTACTGTCGGGGAGAAATCGCAACGTGTCACACGTCACTGTGCGAATCTCAAGCGTTGGCCACGGTCCTGAGATTGCACGAAGAGGAGGTACGTATCTGCTCGGCGAAAAGCCGTCGTAATGGAACTCATTTTCGTTCCGTCTTGATCTTGAACAGACCTACACCTACTTGAGTAACTATCAATCTGGAAAAATCTCACCATGCTGTTGGCTAATGGTAATATTCTAGATCCGATCGAAAGGGAAGTCCGACGACGGATTTTTTTCCTCTTGTTCCAGGCAGACAAATCAGAGTCAGTTTTATCCGGGCGACCTATTCGAATGCGTGAGGAAGAATGCCATTCCCTGCGACTTCCCGAGGAACTGTGAGCAGTCCCAAACTTGCGCGGTGAAACGAACGTCCAGCTAACCGGCCACCTCTGCCTTAGGGACGACGAGTATATTACCGAAACGAGGTACCTGCAGCAGCCCAAGGGGACTACGAGTGTGATCACGGGCTTCAATGCGAGTATCCGTATACACTGTCGTGAGTAGAACCACCATGACTGTAGTTGCTTGATGTATGCTGACACTCTCGCCTCCTCGTGCTTTGCTTGCTCACGTTCCCATCCAAGTCGGAGGAAGAGCCATCACGAAACACAAGGAGGACAAGCGGGACCCACCTACCGGTGTTCGCTTGCAGCGGCGCCTGGAGGAGGTAGCCATGCTGCTGGATGAAGTGACGAATCTTATGCGAGATTGTCCGCCGCAGCTGCGCCTAAAGGAGGGGCTGGACTCGCGAGTGCAGAGGTGAGTGGCTAGAAGCGAGGGCACGCTGTTTTGAGTCAAGGCTGAGGGAACCAATCGCCTGTTTCATGACAGTCCGGCAGGGGGATGGGACGTCGAAGCCGCTGCCAAGATCCAAGCATTCTTCTTTGACCCGCAAGCGAGCCGAGAATTCGCGCGAAACGCCTTTCTCGTGCAGCAAGGCAACATTCTCGTCACTCAACAATGCGTCCGCTTCGTGCTGCTGCAGTACCAAAACGACCTGCTGCATCTAAAGGCCGCGGAGGCGGCGGCGGCGAGCGGGCTGCTCGGATCCCACACGCACGGCGGCGCGGCGGGAGCGCGCGGGGGCGGGTTTATCCCCATCGGCGGGTTGCCGTTGGGCGGGATCTCGACGTCGTCTGCCAAGAAACTAGAGACGGAGAAGGAGGAGAGCGATGACTACGTGGCAGCCTCCAAGGAGAGTCTGTACTACGACCTGCTCAGCATCCTGCACAGCATCCCGATCCAATGCATCGCCGTCAACGGGCCCTCGTTGGTCAATTGTGTGCGGTACGTGGCGTCCGGCCTGTTGGATACGGTGCAGTTCAAGCCGCCGTCGTCTGCCGAGGGCGAGGGCGAGGGCGAGGCGAGTAACGTGGCCCGTGCGCAGGGGTACCTGATTGATTTCCTCAGCATCCTGTCGGATATCGAGAAGAATTATAGTTTGGACGACGATGATGAGTAGGCGATGTATAGTTGGTCGGGTTGTATACGGTGTAGCGGGGAATATTTGCATCCGGGACTGTTTGCATCCGCGCCCCGTCCGCTCTTAGGCGTTGGGCGGGAAGCCGGCCGGGCGAGGCGGCGGCGGAGGGAGCAGGCCGTCGCCATGGACGCCGACGTTTGTGTCGCCCTCGACGCCGACGTGCGTGTCGCCCTCCTCCCGCCTCCGCCCCGGGGGCCACACCACGCCCCCTCCGCCGCCGGCTTCCGCAACCCATGGCCCTCCTTCCGGTCCCCCGCGCTCAAAGACCTCTGGGACGCGCTGACAAAGGGTGCCACGCTGATGCCTCCGCCCGCGCATGGAGAGGAGGAGCAGTGGGACGTGAATGGGCGCTTGGTGCAAGTGCGGCAGCCGCTGTGGGACGTACATGGGAAGGGCAAGGGCAAGGGGAGAGTGTGTTGGTTGGGCCATGCGGGTGTTTTGATACAGGTGCCGTTTCCTGTAGGGCAGAGGAGAGAGGACGCACGGGAGATGGTCGGCGTGCTCTTTGACCCCATCTTCTCGAAGCGGTGAGTCCGAGCAATGTCCGATGAGCGACGGAATGCGGTGGACTGCCCCGAGCGAAGCAAGACTCAGGTGCCGCAGGCTACGAGTCTGAAGGGCTCTCTAGAGGCCGCCGTACATTCAGTGTCCGCGCTGCAGGCTACAAGTCCGGAGGACCTCCAAGGACAGCTTAGGCCTCCCGAGACTCCTTCGAGCGATGCGAGACTGCGTAGCGGAGGCTTCGAGTCCATAGGACCTCCGAGGCCGTTATATAGCGAGGCGGCTCGGTGCCCTTGTCTTCCGAGAGACCGCCCGAGATACAGTCCAGGGTCTATGTCTCGCGAAGCTGTCGTCGTCGACTGACTACATGGCGCGTTCCTGCCTCGTTGGTCTTCCCCATGGCAACGGTATTTTGCCAGAGCCGGATCGAGGATGTGACTCTCCTTGCCTCGGATCACCTCAATACGCGCACACAACGTTTGCTGACTTGCACCCTTCTTTTCGCTCCTTTGCTAACCCGCTCTGTCCAACGGCGCAGGTGTTCACCAACCCAACGGATCGGTCCATCCAGGTACCTTGACGCGCCATGCCCCGTCTCCTCTCTCCCCGCGGTCCACATAGTCTGTATATCGCATGATCATTGTGCGTCACCCCGGCGCTCCTTCCCCGCTCCGGGCGCGTCCCGCTTCTGCTCACTGTCTTCCCGTTGCTGATTTCGGCTCGTACTTGCGTGAGCAGACGATCATCTGGATTACGGGACCGTTATGGATCTGTTCATGATGAACCCTGGGATCCATTTTTTCGTTCCACTTGGTACGCTTCGTTTGACCCTTCCTTCCACGCCCTGCGCCTTGCTCACCGTGCTTTCCTCCCGTGCCCACTCTGACAGGCGTAAAACAGTGGTTTCTCGCTTCCCATATCCCGGGGACGCAGGTCACCGAGATGGACTGGCACCAACGTGCCCGCGTTGCCGTGTTTCCTTCGACCTCGCGTCGTCGGCGTCGTCGTCGTCGCAGCGCAAGGCGGAGGGGAAAGTATGCGAACGAAACAAGAGGGAGATATCGCGATCTTTCATCCGAGGATGGGTCGGCTGTCGAGGAGGAAATACCGGGGGAAGGGAGGGGTTCAGGGTATCCGCCTCGTTCCTTTGCCGGGGTTGGTAAACGTCTACGGAACCAAGATCATTCGTATCGCCGTCATCAAAGTCACACAGCGGCGTGGCGGCGCGGCACGACGACGCCGGTGAGGGGAATGATGCCGGGCGCGTATGAAGCGTCGGATGATGATGGTGAAACCGATACTGCTAGCCGAGGGACAAGCGTTGGCGGCCGGGGAGATGATCTCGAGTCGGGCGGTGGTGCGTCAGTCTCCCCTTCCGATTTCGAGTCGGCATCAGAGTCCTCCGAATTCGAGGTGACACCGAGTGCGCGTACGAGTGTGAGTGGAAGGGGAGGGACGGACAGCGATATAGAGGTGGGAGAACAAGGCACGGTTCCGCTTCTAAGTAACACCGTTCCACCACCGCGATCTCGCCGACCGCCGTCCGAACATACGACTAGAGGTTCACGTTCTCGCGTCGTGGATCGGAGGGGAACGCCAGTGTGCCTCGAGATTATCTGTACGCCCGCTCAGCATCGGTCTGGACGTGGGTTGCTAGATCAGATGAGCACGCTTTGGGCCAGTTGGGTGGTACGCGTCGTGGGTGAGGGTGACGAGGGTCATGACGATCGTGATGGAATGGGAGACGATGATGCAAGCGAGGAGGCGGTCGGCGGGGCTCCGGTACCCTCTCAAACGGCCGTTGGAAGCGTGGGTGTTACAGGCCCCGGTGAGGAGGTTTGGGCGAAAAAGGGGTGGAATGTTTTCTTTGGCGGGTAAGTCTCGAATTCTGTCCTTCTTACCCCCGGCCCTCTTTCTGTTTGCATTTCGAAAGAGGAGAGCTGACTCGAACGTCTCCTGGCTGTGCGCGTAGGGATACAGGATATAGGTATGCCGGAGCAGAAGAAGGGGAGAGGGAGATGTATATCTGTCCAGCGTTCAAAGGTGTGACTTTCGCTCCGTGTGTCGTTTACTCCCTCGTGAGAAAGAAGCTTATTCTTCTCCCTTGTAGAAATCGCCCACCGGTACGGACCCATGGACCTCTGTCTCCTCCCTATTAGCACAGGCTCTTCCCTCTCCTTCTTACGCAACCTGCTCGGCCTGTCGCTGCACCACTACTCACTCACGTCGGCGCAGCACTCGAATGCATGGGATGCGATCCAGATCGCCAAGTTGATGAACGCAAGGCGGACGCTGGCGATTCATCATAGTACCTTTTCGCCAGAAGATGAGAGCAGGGGATGTGTCGTGCGTTTCTTCTTTCCTTGACACTTTTGGGCAGACGCCGCGTCTGCTGAATGCGCGGCATGTGGCTGACTCTTCCGCCTGTCCACTCTCGTCCTTTCTCCTGCCGCAGTACGAATTCGTCAACACTGCCAAGGAAGAAGGTGTTCCTCAGGGATGGGAAGAGGACGGATGCTTTATCGTGGCGGATATCGGACAAGTCTTGGAGATTCCGTGAACTCTATCACGGTAAACTCGCCAGTGCTTGTAGTGTCTTGAGCGCCAGACTCGAGAGCGAAACAAGGTGGCAGCGTGGAAGGCGTAATATGAAAATAGACGCAGCAGCAAGAAGACTGTCGAGTTCACAGCTTCTTTTTTGTGGGCCAAGTCTCACTAGTATCCAATGTTCACGTTGGTTAAGCACAGGCAGATAGTATCGCACGAGTTATGGCAAACTGAGATTTTTGTAAACTTTAATACATAGATACTAGATGAAATGATGAAACGTCCACATTACAGTCTCACAGCACAATGCCAAGCACATGATTCTCATGGCGAGCCAGGTACATCGCAGCTGTCTTCTGGAGGGTGGGTAGCAACATCCGATCGAAGAGTTGGCACATTTCACGGCCGATTACGCCACATCTGTCAAAGCAGAGGCTCCCGAAGAGCACGGCAAGGAAGACCGTGTCCGACTGGCATCACGCATGAGTTGAGGAATGAGCTTGTCGAATCGCTGATGACGCCTATCAAACGCTCGCCTTTTTCGCTGTCGGACAGAAAATCTCTCCCTGGACTCTTCTTCTGCCGGAGGAAACCAAGCTTCATGAATCTTTCGAAACCGTACCTTCCACCACATCTGGGGCGATGAGCTATAAGGCATTTGGGGATCAGTCTCGTGTGTCGCTCGCCAGAAGGTGTGAAATGATTTACTGAGAACGCTTGTGTCAAGTCTCCTTCAGAAAAATCTTCCGGCATGTTAGAGTACATCCAGAGAGCGATGATTGGAAATGAGGACAGAGCAGACTCAGCGGGAGTTTGTTTCATACGAGCTGGGCTAATGTCGATAGTCGGACTTACGGATATGCGAGAAGCGCTTTCCCCGTCTTCTCGAGACGGTACGCGAATCGCCGTTGTGAACTATATCTTACTTTGTACGTGATACTGATACTGCTCGAATCGAGCGCGAACTCTTGAAGTTTGACATCGTTGATACCGGGAAGGATTCTTTTGTCGTCCACTGTCCTATGTCGTACGTTCAGGGGTAGGGTGCACTCCTCGAAACCGGCTTGAAGGGAAAGGTTTGTGGTAATTCGCTTGGAGTGGAGTAGTCGTAGAAACCTCGTGACATTACCCTTCTTGAGAACCCCCATTGTACGGCTGTTGCCATCCAGACATTTGACGGTGGCGTAGGTCGTTCCCGCCACTTCCAAGAGCTTGACCCCTAGCCGAAATTTTTCATAAGGCAATCTCGTCGCTTAAGATCCACAAGTTCCAGCACAACTTACCCAGCCACTCCAGGACGTTGCGATGCACGGACCGAGGGGCGCTTCTCTCAGTCAAAGCGACGAGGAACTGACATGGTTGAGCCCTCGTCAGTTCCCGCAGCCTTCTTAACAACTCCTCTGCTTTTCAGAAAGAGTCGATCGCGTGTACGACCTCGGGAAGCAGAGTCCAGATTCTGAATGAAGCAGAGATATGAGATCTTTCAGAATTGAAAGCGGCGCCCTGACTTGAGTTTCAGCAGGGATCGTCGGCGGTGGGAGGTCGAGAGGAGCTGTCACGTTGAACGGTACTGATATGATAAAACCCAAACACAACTAACTGCTCAACTATGCTACTGGGTAACGCGATTTCTCAATGTATTCATGTAATCCGACATGCATCCTGGTCTATTCTGCTTTGCATTATGGTCTATAGCCTTTCACCAGCCTCTACAACCATCTCCTTGCCGCCAACAGTTCCCGTTCGGCCAGAGACACCAAAGGTCAATGCATAACCAGCTGGTAAAGTCGCGCCACCAGCAGGTTTGGTCAAGAGTGACCAAGAGGTGGGGGACGGTTTTTGCAGCGTCATCTCGACCTTGAAATGCCACACAATTGGAGTTAGCTGCCGATACAAGGATAAAGATAGCCAAGGGAGATACGGAGAATACATACCTTGGTCCCCAGAATTTTGTATTTGCTTTGCTCTGGGTCAATAGGCCCGTACAGCTCGATGGTCTTGATCACTCTTTTACGGGCTGGGAGGTGCAAATCGAGGTGAAGCTTGTCGTAAAGGAAGTAGATGATTGAGTCAATCACAAAATTCGAGTAAAACACGAGACACGCGACTCACCCTTTCAGTTTCGAAAGTTACCTTTGATTTCTCTTTGTCCGCTCTGAACAACCCGACGGCAAATCAGCATGTTTCCCTGACGTGACAAAGTTCTGCAACTTACCCCTTGGCAAAGGCACTAACGATCACCTGCGAAGGAGTCTGGTAGTGATCCAACCTGCAATCCACTTTCTCCTCTTCCTCTGTTTCGGCTTTGGGCTGTCCGACGAACAGGTGTGTGGTGTAGCGGCACCCGGGCATATTCAAAAAGTCATCGAAATCCAGGACCCGTCGTTTACAGCAGAGGTAGCCTTTTGATCCTTCGTGAAAAATAGGCTAAATAGAGAGACAAACGAATGAGGGTTATGGTTTGGTGTGATACGATTAGCAAAGAAAAAGACAACTCACGTTGCCAGGATGGTATCTGCACTCGCCACACTCATCCGTGCCTTCTTGGCTTTTCTTCCAACCTTCCGTCTCCCCTCTGATACCACCATCCTCTCCATCCCACACTGCGCCACATCCTCTCCGTTTACACCGACTGCCCTTTGGAACCGTAGCATCTGCCGGATCGCGTTCTTCCTTTGCTGCCCAATCGACTTTTTCGGGACGAACGGGAGGAGTTGATGTGGTCGTTGTCACGTTGGTAGGGGTAGCTTGACCCGATGATGTGGGACCATACGTCTCAACTCCGTCTTTCGAGAGCGTCACAGATGACTCAGAAACTGTAGCCGGCGTCGCGTTAGGTGAAGGTGCGATAGATGGAGCGGCTGCCGTGGCACTGTGAACACCTTTGGTACATCCCTATTGATCAACGTTTGAGCAATTCAGAGAAGGTGACACAGCCCTCGCATCAGCGTTCAGCCTCCACTCACAGGGATCTTGACGAATTCATCGAATTCCATAACTGGCTATATCGTTCGCAGGCAGAAGAAGCGTTACTCGGGTCCTGTATACGGTCCGCCAGGATCTCTAGTGTAGGCAAGATACTTACCTTATTAATGTCTTTGCAACAAGCTATTGCGTTCCGGAAGAAAAAGTCATGGTCAGGCGAGCTTGGAAAGCAACATGCAAACATGGGAAAGGTATTTACACCAAGACTTTAAACCCTCGTGAAAAACCTTTTGGAACGCACAGTGCAGTGAGTCTCTGATCAGGCTTGCCCTGCACCAAGCTCGGAAAGGTACCAGCTGCTACTCACAGGTCCTCCGGAGTGGTATACACACTCCCCTTGCTTCCTTTCCGAAGACGCATCGAACTCTGCTCCGCAACCTTGATGAGTACACTTGGGCATGGTCGAGCTGATTTTCTCCACTGATGATCTGGGTGTTTGGGAATGCAAGACGAAACGCTGTTCCTGCACGGACCTGTCTCTTGAGCAGTACCTCTTGCACGTATTCCTCTGGATGTACCGGAATCCCTAGAAGGTGCCGCTGACTTTGCTCAACTGTGGATGACCTCCACCTCGGCCGCCTCGAGTTTCGGCCCCCGTGTCGCCTCAACAGCTCTCCTCCCGGTCTCTTTCTTTCAGTT
The DNA here is from genome assembly GCA_013461525.1 of Naganishia randhawae. NCBI lineage: Eukaryota > Fungi > Basidiomycota > Tremellomycetes > Filobasidiales > Filobasidiaceae > Naganishia > Naganishia randhawae. Next base: position 95,037 of record JABRPJ010000054.1, read on the forward strand.
CCTCGACAGCTACCTCGACTTTGTGATGGCAGCGGCCCTGTGTGACTGGCCTGCAAGTATAAGGGAGATGGAACGAAGGGAACTCGCATCAAGAAAATCCGGAGTAGCCATTACCCTTGTCAATACGTTATACTATTCATACAACTGTGTTCTTTCCTTGTCTGTCTGGTTGGATATCTCACCACAATGTGTGACCGTTTCTGGGATGCTAGAACCACCGGTTGCAAAAAGTCAATCGTCAAGAGGCGCAGGTAGGGGATGGCACCCGAATGCGTCCAACGGATACTCGATCACCCCAGTGGCCTCAAATGTTGCCAGAGGACATCAGGTCTCGAAGTCGACCCCTTAACCACCTTGTCATCCTGACTGTTGACATATGGAAAACACACAGTTATAGCCCATGATGTCACACCGGGCCACGCCTGTATGCAAAGCCTTTGAAGCCTCGCGGTGCCCGCAACGCCGCGACGCGACTTTGCAAGAGACTAATGCATGCATGCAATCATATTCATTCATGCTTCCGTTCGTTACACATCGCTTCACTTGTCACCACGCTCTATAATCCTAGCCGATCGACTACTCGACGACGTGGTACGTTTTAGGTGCCTTGAACGACCCAAGCTCGACGGGGGCATCAAAGGTGGCACTGCAGGGATGAACGAAACACGACGGATCAGCCTGACATCAAGCCATGTCCACGGCAGGGCGGGCGGGCGGGCGGGCGGGCGGCAACTTACGCGCTTCGGAATCGCCTCAAGTACTTGATGGCATGTTCCTCGATGGTCTCCGGGTCGATATTCAACTCTTCCCAACCCTTGACGGCTTCCCCATCGATCCCACGTGCGCTCGCGCTGTCCTCGGCCGTCTGCTTCGCCCAGCCCTCGGGCATGCCTTCATTGGAAGCCGCGACCTGGGATCCCGCATCGTCAATGTACTTTCTCACCACCTCGTCCGGGCTCACCGTCGGCCACCACAAGGCGCGGTTGAGGACGGTGGCGATCGCCATCGCGACGGGTTTGGGGAGGTAGGGCGCCGCGTGGGACTTGAGCGTCATGGCTTCCACCAAGGCGACGAGCGAGGCGTGGGTGTATGTTCGTGGGCCGGGAAGGGCAAACGTCGCGCCGTCCGAGGTACGCGGGGCGGTGAGGATGACGTTGAGCGCTTCGGCGACGTCGAGGACGTGGGCGGGCCGAGTGCGGGTTTGTCCGTTGTTCAAGTGGAACAAGGTCGGGTAGGCTGCGAGCGCGGGGGTCAGCTGAGGACGAGCAAGGAGAACGACCGCCCGGACTCACAGGCAATCCCGTTCAACAACCAATCCTCGGCGCCGAACAACGGTCCCGGACGAACAATGGTCGCCGCGCGGCCAAATGCATCCCGTACACGTCGCTCGCCTTCGTACTTTGTGCGGTAGAACGCCGAGGGCGAGTCCGGAGCCGCGTTCAAGTGCGATACGTGGACGAAGCGCGGGACACCGGCGTCCCGCGACACTCGGGCGATGAGCTCGGGTCCACTGCGGGAGGAAGGGAGAGGAGGTTAGCGGGAGGGCGATGTGTGACGCGCGCAGGGACGTACGTAACGTTGACGTCTTCATAGGTAAAGTTTCTGCAAGAGGTCCTGGGGGTTAGCATTCGTTCACCCGTGGCCGGCGAGGCGGGGCAGCGTACCGAGTCTCCCAGTCACGCGAGGCGAGGTTGTAGACCACGTCCGAGTGCTTGACGCATTCCTCGATTTGCTGGGCGTTGCGTATGTCCCATTCCTGGCGGAAGGGGAGAGCGTTAGCGGGTGGTCGGGGGTGAGAGTGCGGGCGAAATGCGGCCCGGGGAGAATGGCTTGGCCTGGGCGTGCTGTGATGGCCTCGGAATGCGTTCAACTCGTGGCCTGCGGCGCCATAGGCAGCAAGTTGGCGAGTCGAGCAACCCTCCCCCGAGGTTCGATGAAGGCGACAACGCTCCGCCAGCCTACGCCGGCCTTGGAGGGGTCGATATCCCTCTCCCGAGGATTCCCCGCGCTTGCGCGCTCGATGAAGGCGACTCGGGGCCCTTGACCTGCGGCGCCATCTCGCTTCGCTCGAGGGGGGAGGGAGGGGCGACGACTCTCGGGCGGCCTACGCCGCCCTCGGGAAAAGTCCTTTAGAGTCGTAGCCTGCGGCGCCATCTCGCTTCGCTCGGAGGGGTCGGTCGTCCCTCCCTCTTCGGTTGTCATCTCGCGCTTGCGCGCTCGGCGAAGGCGACTACGCTCGGGCGGCCTACGCCGCCCTCGGGGGGGTTTTCTCGCTTCGCTCGGAAGAGTTTCCTCGCTTCGCTCGGCGCCTCGCTCCGCCCTCATCTCTCGCGCCTCTCTCGCCTCTCTCGCCTCGCTTCGCTCGGCTCGCTCGGCTCGCTCGGCTCGGACTCACCAACGGCACAATCTGCCCCAAATCCCCCATCACCTTCAAATGCCTCTTGCTATCCTCATCCCTATACGGCACGACCACCTGCGTCCCCTGCTTTGCCAACTTGTGGACGAGATACCTCCCGAGGAAGCCGGTACACCCGAACACGGTCGCGACCTGGCCATTCTGCGCGGACCTGCCGCCGGTCGGGGGCCCATGGCGGATGATTGCGCGTGCGGGCATCGAGCCCGAGGGCGACGGCTTGTGTTGGATCATGAGATCATGTGCGCTCTGCGGAGGGGGAGGGGGGAGGTCAGCGTCGCCGACGAGCCCTCGTTCGACTCGACTGTACGTACCCTCTTTTGGAGGGCGGGAACGCCCGTTTGGCGCAACTTGAGCGAGGAAGCTGCGCGGCGGGCGGGACGGCGTGTCAGCGGGCGGCGGTCCTCGGAGACTCTGGGGAGCACTCACCTGATCTGAAGGAAGCCATGGCGGCGGCGACGGTGGGTGCTGGAGTGTGCCCGCCTGGGGGTGTGCGGGTGGGAGCAAGGACGTTTTGGCGAGAGCGCAATTGGTCGGCGGGTGGGGTGCGCCCGGGGCCGGGTAGGGCGGACATTATACCGGAATGTCCGCCCGCTTCCTTTCCCTGCCCGCCTATAACGTTCCGCCCCCTGCCACCACCGAGTCGACCCCGGGGTAGCACAAGGCACCATGTCGCTCGCCGGCCGCACTCGACGCCTGCACGCCGCCGCCGCCGCACACCGCCAGCCGCTCCGCATTCTCGCGCTCCCACTCGCACGCTCGCCCACCGACCCACACGGACGCTCGCCGTTGATCTACTGGCATGTTAGTCAACGGTACGCGAGGAGCAAGGAGACGACGGCCGCGGAGGGGGAGGCAGCCGCGCTGAGCTGGCGCGAACCGGCGACCTGGGTCCCCTACGCGATCGAAAAGGCCTCGAGTACGTGGTTGGCCTGGGGCGAGAAGCCAGAGGGCGGCAAGGCCGGGTGGGCCGAGAGGGTCAAGGGCGCAAAGTATTGGGTGTGGAGGAGGGGCGAGGGGTTGATGGATAGGATAGAGGCGGACGAGTGAGTCGCACGAGGCGGGGCGAGCGAGGCGAGAGAGGCGAGAGAGGGGCGCGAGAGGAGGGCGGAGCGAGGCGAGGAGGGGCGAGCGAGGCCAGAGAGGCCGGGGGAAGGAGCCCCGAGCGAACCGAGGAAACTCTGAGGGCGGCGTAGGCTGCCCGAGGGTCACTCCGCGTCAAAGGACCCCAGCGAGTCCAAAGGACCTAGGCGAGTCAAAGGACCCCAGCGAGTCCAAAGGTCCTAGGCGAGTCAAAGGACCCCGAGGCCGCCCCCCCTCAGCCGCCACGCATCCCCGGCGATCGCTAACCACTTACGGCACTCCCCCAGATGGGCCCTGAAATCGATCAACGTCGCCCTCCCCGCGGTCCCCCCAACCGCCGACTCGGCCTACCGCGTACGTCGCGCGCGCCCTCTCGTCCCGTCACCCGCTAACCCCACCCTCCCCCCCCGGCCGCGGCTTAGATCCCCCTCATCTACCCCTCCTCCCATCCCTCGATCCCCGACGCGTCCGTCCTCCCCTCGCAGCTGCGTGCCCACCTGGCCTCCCGGATCCCGCACCACAGGCGGCTGCTGATCCGGTCCCTGATTCTCCTGCCATTCACCATCCCCGTCGCCGCGCTGCCGATCATCCCCAACTTGCCCGGATTCTACGTCGCGTTCAGGGCGTACAGCCACTGGAAGGCGTTGCAGGGTGCGCGGTGGTTGAGTGCGGCTGTGGGCGAGGACGACGGCGCGGGCAGGGTCGCGGTCGAGGTCGTGCCGAGTGACGCGCTGACGGGATGTCTTGTCGTTCCCGCCTCGCAGGGATCTCCCTCTCCGACAATAGTCCGCGAACAATCAACCAACACGGCGCCTGACAGCACCGCCACTCCCGCATCGTACCCGACCGGCACACCCCTGGCCGTGAAATTCTCGGGCGACACAATGGCGGAAAAAACAATCGAGATGACAAACCTGACGCATGGCGCGGGTGGGACGCATGGCGGGAGTGTGACGCACGGCGCGGGTGAGACGCAGAACAAGGCCGACGACGACAGGGTCAAGCACGACAGTCGTGATGTGAGCCATGATACGACATCCACACCGTCTTGCCGCGTTCATCCGAGTCAGAGTCAACGGCGCGACCCGGTGCCGGCCTCTTCTGAGCATTCGGACGCCGCCGCCGCCGCCGCCGCCGCACAGCAACAGCAACAGCAAAAAGTGACCTCGGCCACCCCGCTCTTCGTCCCCTCCACCCCGTTGTCGCAGGACCACGACGCAGTGGATTCGAACATCTACCTCCCGACCGCCGCGGTCCCGCGGTTGGTCAAGGCGTTCGACTTGGCGCCGCATGAAGTGGTGGATGTGACGCGGGCGGTGATGCAGGCCCGGATTCGATGGGTCAAGGCGCTGAAAAAGGACGGCGCTGGGGGACATGTTGCCGACAAGAGGGAGTAGAGCCAGGGTGTAGAGCCGAGGCCCCAGAGCCACGGTCCCAGAGCCACGGCCCCAGAGCCAACGGCGTAGAGTGAATAGATGGTGCATTGCTTGTATCCTCCGCCTGTCTTTGCTTGATGTGTACATAGATTATAAGCATGGATATACGTTGTGTTATAAAACCCCGGCCTCATACACGGCCCCGAGTACCGCCCTAGGCGTTCTCCAACCACTGGGTATCCCTTGTCGCCCGCTCCCGACTCAAGTCATCCAACGCGTCAAACCGCTGCTCCCCGACCAAGCTCCGCACAAGCCCGTGAATCTGGTCAATCTTGAACGCGATATGGCTGAGGGCGATGCTGGCCGTCGCGTAGATCGCCAGTTGCTCGTCCTGCCAAATAGAGCACATCAGGTGAGTGGACTTGCCGCTCGAGAGCGTGCCTCGACCTACTTGCAACATTCGCCAATTCAAATGGCCAGCTCGCTTACCGCCCTGGTCCACATCGGGGGGAAGTGAGATCAGAGCATCTCGCACGATACGGTTGCCCTGTCGGTAGCTAGATGCCGGACCGGCGCATTGGAGCGACTCGGCCATCCGATGGTGGTGCTTGTTCATCGAGTGTGCTGCAAGCCTTTCCATGAGCGGTAAACTCGCAGGCATTTCCCGACCGTGACGCAGCGACTGGGCGATGAGGGAAAGCAAGCCCAGGGAATCGGCAATCTGATGCGTCGTACGGTGTCAGGGGCCATAGCGTCAGAGACAGAAAACCTGATGACTCACAAAGTTGGGCTCGAAGAACGGGGTATCGTCCACCAGGACCTTGGCCCATCCTCCCCTCATTCTCGTCCAACTATTGCTCAGAAGCGCCATGGCACCCAGCAGCTCCTGAATACGTACAATCAACGTTTCGTACTTTGCCTTTGGCCAAGGTCCGCGCAACGCAGGCTCGAATTTGGCATTGGCGATCTGGGCAGGGACGACTTGCAGTTTGCCCTACGAGCGTACGCGAATGGCCCGGTGAGCTTGTACAGTATCGAGGGAACCCGACGCGACATACCACTAGACCCAAGAACCGGGTTCGGTACCGCGTAGCGCGCTCCTCCACGTCCAGTGTCTGCTGTTTTGTCGTATCGTACAGCTGAGCCTCCAACAAGAAACCCTTGATCTCTTCCGTATAGAGTTCCGCAATATTCTCCATCGCTTTCGCCAGGCTTTTTCGCACGGTCACTTTGGCCGATTGAGGTTTCGGGAACAATGAGATGATGAACCCGGCTGTGAAACCGATGAGCACCAACAAACTGGAAGAAAACGCAAGACAGGCGTCAGAAAACAAGACAGAGCAGCCCAGCTTGTGTGGAATCTGCGACTTGCGCTCTTCGCCATGCAACATCGACCCCTCGCCCTTGGTTGGCCAGTATAGGCAAGTGTGTATCCACCCAGGAATAGCCGATGGTGAAGACAATCGTAACCCTGTCCAGCTGAACACCGTTAACACTATTCTCCTTCGTTTCCCCCCGAAACGCATCGACTCACGCTATCATCAACGGGAACGCCATGACCGGCTGGGGCGCGACCACTCTTGCGAACAGCCATGGCGCGCAGAGGAATAATGTCGCCGCCACAACACCGTAAGGGTTTCCGTTTGAATGTCCGGATCCCATGTACCAAGCAATCATACCAAGGAGGAGACCGACCAGCGTGCCTGCCATTCTCGCGATGAACCCTGCGATTTGCTCGCCGGTAAAGACCCCGAGCCCGGACTGGGACATGATGAGCGCCCTATCACGCAATGCTCGACATGTTAGCGCCAAGTCCCCAGCATGGATCTGGTATACCGCGAATGCTCACCAAAGACCACGATTTATATAGGTAAAGTAGGCAGAACTCGGACAAATCGCGGGTATCCAGAGCGCAATGGATACGAGAGAATACTTGAGCGCAAAGAGACCCTGGGGAGACGACTGCCACTGCCATGCCAAACCAATGGTCCTCAAAAAGCGTTGCAGTCCATTTTTCGGAACCTCTGCATCCGGGTCCATGTGATACTTTTTCCTTCGGCGTTCCTTTGCCCGCTGCTGTCGCTCCTCTTTTGCTTTTGCTTTGGAATCGACCAGTGTGCGGGTGCTCGAGGTAGCAGCGGCATCGTCCTCATCATCTGAATCACTATTTTGTTCCGCGTCCACGTCTTGCGTTCCGATTTCGAGCGGATTCATGGCCGAGCCTCCGCCGCGATCCATCGCAATCTTTGCAATCTTCCGAAGAGCCGTCGGCCATTGCACCTTGTTCCTTGGCGAGCGAGCTTCGACCTCCAACAGCGTTTGCAGGAAATCAATGAGGGTAGTCGAATACGAGATGAGGTTGGTGACAAAGACGAATGAAGTAAAGAGCGACCGCGTGGAAAGGCGGAATGCATCTGCGTCAGACAAGTTGTCGAGATGATCCTTGTAGTCTCCCGTATCGGGGTCAAACAAATCCCGGAATGGCCCGAGCAGCTTGATATGCTCTACATTTCTGAAATCTTCCAGTGCGGCTTGGAGTTCCTCAATGGCCGCTTTGCGCTTCGTCAAGCCCTGTTGAACATCCTCGTCTTTCGGGTACGCCTTTGGACCCCTGTGCCAACGATGCGTATTGGTCCATTCTAGCCACTCAATCCCGCCCGCAAGTCCACTATGACACGCCCCGCGGAGCCGCGATGACGATTGTTCCAGGATGGGTAAGAGCTGGTCAATCGTATGGCTTCCTCCCTTTTCCTTTTCGTTCATCAGATTTTGCAGCTTGTACAATCGATCCACCGTTCGGTTCTCGTATGCGGATTCACTTCCTTTGCCGAGATCCTGCTTCTTGGCCTCTTCCACAAGTAACTGAAGAAGGCGCGTACAACGGGTTCAGCGCACAGCATCTACGCCTGAGCGTCCATCTCTAATCTCTTTGAAGAGATACTCACCTGAAAACTGGCGATACCCAGCAACCTGCCCGTCAAAACTTTAGACTTTTCGATCAACAACTTGAGATCCTTGGCACTAATCCGCCCATAGCTGACTTCGAGTTCGAGCATCTTTGCGGAACCCATGATCTGTACAAGCGCGCCGGTAAAAATTGTGCGTAGTTCTTTCGCTTTGGCGGACAAGGCGGACCAGGTGTCGAGGTCGTTCGGGGAAGTCGTGAGCACTTTGGCTTGGAGCGCTACCAGACCATTACCGGCTTTCAGGACCCCCTTGATATAGCCGTCCCTGTAGGTATGCGAAAGAGGTAAGAACAGGCCTCGGGTGTCTCGGCAAGTCTACCCGTGACTCACGTTAACGCATGGTTCAGCGTCTGCGGGAACACGAGGATGATACTAGCGATCGCCGTGGCCACGTAGTAGCCCGTGGGAATGAGGAACAGCGTAGCCAACGTGTACTGCCTGTGACGGGTAAACGGTCAACGTTCATTCCGAGCGGCGAAGCAAGAGGACGACTTGCTGGCTTGGGAACAACGGTCCATACGACATCATGACGTCCTGTGCAACATTCCTAGAGATTAACCCTGCAATGCTGTTTTCTCTAGTCAACAGGGACGTACCATGACGATCGTTCCAAAAAGGCACAACAGGGTCCTGTATAGTGAATAAAGGCCAGCAATCAGATCGCGCCGACATGAGAGCGTAGCCGACAGCATACAATTTCGGTGCGATCGCTCGGATACTGCCGAGGAAGTACGTCCCAACAAAGAAGAAGATGGCAAACACGATGGTCGAGCGCGGGTCAAGAAAGTCGCCATGAAAGATGAATTCTCGAACTGTCGTTTGGTAAGATGGCGGTGGGAGGTCATTTTTCGCTGGCTATGTTACGAAGAGGGGAGGGGAAGACGCGGAGGACATACACTGAGCATCGGGATTCGCTCCGGAAGGGGAAACATTCGCCTGCGCACGAGTATACTGGCTCGCGAGTAGTGTTTTATCCCGCGCCTGAAGGGCGGCTGCCATCGCTGCGACGCCCCAGGCCCATCCGATGCACATTCCAACGATGACAGTCAGTATAAGGAAGAGGAAGACGGAGAGAGGCACGTAGGGCGGGAGGATGCATGCGACGACTAGGCCGAAGAATCCTGCCTGGCCGGCGGATTCAAGACCTGGCGTGGGGGGAGAGGGGGTGTCAGCTCGCAAGCTCTTGCTGGTAGTAGCTTTGAGAGGCCTGGCTTACTCGGTTGGCAGACGAGCAAGACGAGATTTGCAAACAGACAGACCAAACACCGGACGAACGTCTTCCACTTGCGTGGATCGTGCGCTGCGGCCGTCAACCAGCTCGGTAGAAGCTTGGCAGTCAGCGTTTTGAGTGTGGTCATGGCGGCGGACCTGCTCTCTTGCGGAGGGGCAGGGCTACCTTGTCGTGGAGGGGCGGCGGGGCGAGATACTCAAGCTGATATGGATGAGATGCCGCGCCGAACGGGGAATTACCCATTCCTTGCTATTTCGATCGGCTGCTTTTGCTTCCGTCCCGGACACTGCGGGGCCCACTGCCCGACCGAGTATCCCAGTTTGCTGGTGGTGATTGATCGTAGATCTCTTGGGTCCGAGGTCCGGCCCTTCTCCGCACACATGCGGAAGTTACCCTCTTCCCAAGCCATCTCATCCAACTGGTGCAGTTCGGGAGGAACACGGATCGCGGGGTGCCGCCGGAGCAGGGGACGATTTGTACCATCACTAAGGGATGTGGCGATTTGGAGGATAGTGATAAGGATGCACGGACTATATGAGAATGTGAGAAGTGCAGATGTACATGGTGTCTTACCTTTGAGATATGGATGTAAGATTGGATAAGGCCTGTAGGACAGCAACGCCGCTGGGGCGACCATCCCACCTCCTACTCTACATACTCCCTCATCCCTGGCGCATGCAAAGTACCATACACCGGGTCAGCAGCAAACCACTGCAACTCGCGAATCCGCTTCCACCGCTGCGCCCGGAGGGCCATATGATCTGCTGCACCGCCACCATCATCGTCGTCGTGCGTGCACATGTCCCATTCGGCGGCATCGGACGGGTACGAACCGACCATTTGGAACCCTTCTCGCATCGTCGTCGTCGTCGTCGGTGGCGGTCGATGTTCGGCGACCAGCGCGTGTCCGACACCAGCAGGGACGAGTAGCACGTCCCCCTGCGCGACATCAACCTCTACTGCGCCCTCAAACTCTTCTTTCCGGGCGCCGCCGAAACATAGTCGCCCTCCGCTGGGACTGGTGATCACCAGCACTTCGTCCGTGGTGGAATGGTAGTGGTGGGTGGTATACATCGTGTACCGCCACGCCGGTTGAACGACTCCAGTGCTGCGGAGATGATGCTCCACCGCCGCTGCGAATTCCGACGTTGGGGTCGTCTTCGATGGGAGAGAAGAAGGCAAGGAGGCAGCATCACTGGGGACAGCTTGGAAGGCCGAGTGGTAGAGGATAAGCGGGTGTTGAGGACGGAGCGAGGTGTTGGGAAAGGACTTGTACGCCCGGATGTGGAAATGCGAGCAGCGCAGGTCGGCCGCGCGTGTGAGGTGAAGCTTCATTGTTGGTATGCGGGGCAGAAACGCTTGCTGGCGGGAGGCGGGTGACACTCTTTGTGGTTGGTGGACGACATATCAAGGCTCTCGCAACTGGCCGTGGTTCCCCGCTGCATTACGTAATCCCGGATCCGGACAGGGTGACTACCCCGGGCTGAAACATGACGTATCTGTGCACGTCCCGATCCGCGCGCTGTTCTGGGCATTCCACGCGGGACAGACGATCGCCGATGCTCCCGCTAAATAGCATCCGATCACGTAAGTGCCGCGTGGACGAGCAATGCCCGGATGTCTCCCGGCCTTCCTGCCCCGGCACCATGTATATCTTCTCCGCCATCTATACCATCCTCCCACTAGCTCCTCCTTCCCTACCACTCGTCCGTGCATCTCCGGGCTCACCCTGAAAGGCATCCCTGCAGAAGCCAAATCCGTAACGCAGCGCCTTCCCCGACCTTCCTGTGAGTTCCCCCTGCAGCCCCGTCCGCGGCCCGGTTTCACTTACTAAAGGAGCGACTTGTTCTACAAGTCTTCAGCCTCGCCAAGGTCGACGGACGATTGCTCTTGACTCTGCCATGGCCGCCAACACCCTGTACGCCGCTGTGACGTCCCCGCTGTCCACGGCATTCTCCCTGTCTAACTCAGCGGTCAACCTCGCCTCGACCTCGATCCTCACCGTCGGGTCCTACGCCGCTGCCTCTCCCTACTCGCCCGTCTCAGCCATCATCGAACGCGGTGTGATACGCATCCTTTCCCAGCAAGTTCGGTATGGTCAGCTTACCCTCGTCTTGCCCGACGGAAGGGAATGGAGGTTTGCTGGTGGAAAGGGAGAGGTCATAGCGCATGCCCAAGGCGTGCGGCCTTCCACAAACTCGTCAACGATGCCTGTCTCCATTCAAGCTGAATCCGACGAATCATCGGAAGATGACGGATCTCGAGCCGGATCACCTAGAGTCACCTCGAGCGTTGCCTCTTCCTCCACCTTTGTCTCTGGCAACTCGACACCGTACAGCGCGACGGCCGCGAACCACTCCAAGATCTCCGAGTTGACGCTCACGCCCAACCCGACCTCGGTCCCCTTCACGGGCGTCACCATCACTCCCGATCTCAAGGCACCTACACCGGCCTCACGAGCGCCCCATGTAACAGTCCACATCCACTCCTCCAACTTTTTCATGCGCATCCTTCTCTCCGGCGACCTCGGATTCGCAGAAGCGTACATGGCGGGCGAATGCAGCATCCACACAACGTGCAACCCTTCCCAGATCCTTTCAACACGGTACTACACCACCGACGTCCTCGACCCAGCTTCCCCGCAGCGGGAAGGCGCAGCACTGCTCGACCTGTTCCAAATCATCATTCGATCTGATCACCCGGCTGATATCTCCGCTCCCGGCGCCCATGCAGAAAAACGGCGGGAAAACTTGAACGCTGGTGGAATCTCGGCCGGTTTGCAGAGTCTGCCCGCGGTCGTGTTCAGTGCGCTCGGGAGACTCACGACCAACAGCCGGATCGTGAATAGCGTTAGGAATAGTGTGGGCAATATTCGGGCGCATTATGACATCAGTAATCGGTGAGTACTGGTGGCGACGCGTCGTCAGCCATCTCCGGTCAAGAAATCCGGGAATCGAGTTCGTTGACCAAGTTCGGCGCCTGCTTGCGGTGGATATGTTTGTGCAGAATGTTTGCCTCGTTCTTGTCGAAAGACGTAAGACGCTTCCTAGCCCGTCCACCTTCGGCTTCACGCATGAGTCGCTGAATCCTCTGCTTTACCCCACCAGATGACCTACTCATGCGGCATCTACCCTTCCCTTGACAGCGACATTTTCCCCGGCTCTGCGGGTCATGCTACTCAACCATGGATGGAAACCGACGAACTGGAACGCTCGCAATACGCCAAGCTGCACCACATCATCCGTAAAGCCAAGATTGGGCGCGGCCACCGTGTCCTGGAGATCGGATCAGGATGGGGCAGTTTCGCGATCGAGGCCGTGCGGACGACGGGATGTACAGTCGATACGTTGACGCTCAGCTCGCAGCAAAAGTCGTTGGCGGAGGAACGGATCAAGCGTGCCGGGCTACAGGACAAGATTACCGTCCACTTGCTAGACTTCAGGAGTATCCCGAAAGAATGGTATCATACGTTTGATCGCTTGGTGTCGATTGAGATGCTCGAGGCAGTCGGCAAGGAGTATATCAAGCCGTATTTCGAGATGATCGATAATGTGTTGAATGATCGCGGGGTCGCTTGTTTCCAAGTGATTACTATTCCGGAAGCGAGATTTGCGACTTGTGAGTTGGCGGGAAGCACATCTGGACCTTGTACGAACCGTCAACTAACATACGGGGTCTACCTTTCAGATGCCAATACCGAGGACTTTATTCGAAAGTGGAGTATGTGGTCGTTTGCCTTGTAGTCTACATGGCAGTGGTCTCTCACTAACGCGTTGTCGACTGCCGACAGTCTTCCCTGGTGGCTTCTTGCCCAGCGTGTCCTTTACTACAGAGATGATTGAAAAGGGCAGCCAAGGACGCCTCGTCATTGATTCCATCTGTAACATTGGCGTAAGTACACCTAGGACCCAGTCAATCCGTATCGGGTCTAACTATGGAACGTTCTCTCGCTGACACTGCCGCTCATCAATTAGCCTCACTACGCTCGTACGCTTCGAGAGTGGCGAATCCGCTTCTTGAAGAACTTTGAACGCGACATCGTGCCTGCGCTGAAGGAGGAACACCCTGAAATGACGGCACACGATATTCAAGTCTTCAAAAGAAAGTGGATTTGTATGTTTGACAACCTTGCGTCGTTTCGTAAATCAGACAGTTGCTGATTAATCCGCCGGAATTGCGGGTTCTGCTTCTTTGTTTGCCTTGTTGTTATCTACTGCAAAGACTACTTGTAAGTCACACTTCCAAGCAAAGGCATGCCGGTCAAGCGCTTATTCCCCTCCGTGCTTTACTATTTGCAGCGTATACTGCGAGATTGGATTCTCCGAGCGAATTCTGGGTGACCATATCTTCTGTCTGGTAAGACCTACGCCATCCTCCGCTCCATGGGCAGTTGCGCTGATTCCGACATGTCGCCTCGCCGCTATAGAGCCGGGAAGGAAATGCCTCGTTTGGAAGCGATGTCTTCGTGTGATCTATCTATCGGGAGTGGAAAGGATGTGGCAGTTGGTCTCAAATGAATTCGGGAAGCTATAGATGGCGGGTCGTACTGGGTTATGTTGTAAAGGGCGTTTCAAATATATGTTATCTCGCGGCTGTCCTCCGGTTTTGTGATCTTTCGGAGATGACAAGTTGCTGGCGGGATGTGAGATGTTTGAAACCCCCGTGTGATCTTGCGCCGTCCTGAGTATTGCAAGTGGGTGGGTCCTTGAGGTCTCTGGTTCAATTCCCATAGCGGGAAGGGAATTGGGCCTATTTTGGCCCCTTTGGGCGATTTTTGTCTTTTGGCCAGAGTTGGACTGCTCAAAATAGCATAGCTTTTCGAGTGGCTTAGGAGGTCGGGCGCGCGGCATGTTGCGCTCGGGATGGCTATATGAACAGGGCTTTGGGGACGTTAAAATGTAGCCTGATATTGATGCGGCACCTTCATCACTTCTGCCGTTGTCAGTATTACGGTCACATGGAAGGATGATCGGCGCGACTATTATTGGCAAAATGTTGAAGATGACAGGCGCAACTCTAGTTGACATAGCGTTTTTGTTGGAAATGGAGATGATGCGTCATCGAGTATCGTACGGCGGCTAAAACCCCCTTTTGACAGCTCCTATATGTATGATTGAAGTTAGCATTCATTCATCCCATAGGACACCTGCAGCTATGAAACTTGGCAATGAGATAGATATATATGCGAACTAATTTTGAGTGAAATTACCACTTTGTACGCAAGCTTTTAGCAGCTACAACGACCAATCTTCGCTCTTCGAAGCCATCGATCCACCCCGTCGGCTATGTCTTGAGGTATGGCATCCCACTGCTCTTGTATTGTCTTCCAAAGCTCGTCAGCACTAGAGGCTTATGTAGAGATCACATCTGGCGCGCATCTGGCGCGCAGTGATCGATCCATGCGGCGGCCGAACACCCCAGTGTTGGCACACCGCATGTGAGCTTACCCAGTCTTGGGACTGCTTTGAGTCTTGTATTACTTAATCAATGACCAGCTTAATGAATCAGTGCCTCAAGGAGCCGGTGCAAAGACTAGCAACCTTATGACAAGCTGTCACTTGTACTGATGTCACAGAAGAAGGTTAGAACAAATGACTTTTAGACAATCACTGAGTTGTCACGATACAAATGTCTTGACAAGGGGTAGAGTACGTGCGACTATGTTATCTAC
>JABRPJ010000055.1:0-105230 GCA_013461525.1 Naganishia randhawae
CAATACAGCTTAGTCGTGAAGCATAATTCTACTTGACCGATCCCATTAAAGAACCAATACTAAAGTATTTAGCTTGATGATATGATAATAGTATTCATAGCTATATACTACAACGTATCCAGGTGTCTTACAAACGGCAGCCCTATATAACGTACTTACGTAATATAGATCACTAACCCGCGACATTTCCCATATGTGGTGATCTGCATATAGTAGTAGTGTAGATGGTGGTCTATGACATGGGTTGGAAGGTCTGACTACCTACATCTGCCCAAGTAGCATTAACAAAGAGCCCGAACCCGCCCGTCTGCTTGGTACACCTCGTTTTAGGTAATCGTCGCCAATTCAAATTACCTAGGCTTACTGATGGCCGACAATCAATATCCTGGTAATCCTCGCGCGCGTGCTTGCGTTATCGTTATCCCACGCCAATCCCTTGAGATAAATCACTGTCTTCATCCTTTAGGGCTCAACACATCCTGTTGCTCGCTTGGGATCCAACTTGACCAGAGTCCGCTTGGGATGTCTCGAAGTATATATAGCTGCTCTTCCTTACTCCTTTAATAGCCTTCATGATTCATGATTGGGCCTGTGATTTACCCTTAACAAGCTACCTTGAGTGTGAAAGTCTCAGGATCAGCTACCCTTCATTTTCCATCTTCGGTAATACCGCTGATCGTCTTACGTGATACGCATAAGATAACGTGTGTTAGCTCCCTTGTATAACGGCTGTGCTATATATCGTGCTTACGACATATAGACCACTTTCTCGTAACAGAACACCCCAGAGCCAAGACCAAGCGCCAAAGGGTTGGTTCGTCGCTTATGTTTCCCGTTGGCCATTGTGACACTATTTGATTTATCCTTAGCGGTTCCTTAATAGCCAAATAACTATAGAAGAGCCATACTGGTTTGGCACTCCCTTGTGACTTCAGCTATTAATAACATGCAATATTGAATTGAGTCATCGGCACACAAGTTATAGTATCAGAATAAGGAATCGCATCCTTACTTAAGCAGACAATTAGTCTGATTGACAGGCTACAAATCGCCAACGCAGGTCAGTCTTACATAAACTCGTGCGTAGCTCTGAGCCGCTAGGATTAGTGATGCAGGTGTTGTGACATAGTCAATAAGCAAGGACTTGTACAACTCGTATTCATTTAGTCAAGTCGCTGTCCTCTCATCAATTCGTGCCTAGGCACTGACACCAGTGACATATTTTTGACGACAACAGAAAGGTCTCTGAAACGCGCGTCACGGCATCACATGGGGTGGCCAACGCTCGTAGCACTGAAATCCTGGGCTCCACCCGCGGGCCCTGGATGGATCCATCATGGATCCACGTAGTTGACCGTCCTGTATTGCCTAGCCATTTATTTTCTCTATTGTATGTGCTATGTAGTTTGGCCTGACTTTGTTGCAGCTGTCTCTGGTTCACTACTAAGGTTCGTCAGCTGGACTGGTCTATTAATGTTAAGTTGGCTGTGAACCTGTATTTACCATCGTCTTATATGAATGTCCTTCAATACTATTTCGAGTAACAGGTGACATGCGACTAGTGGTCGGCATGACTACGTGACTGATACTATAGTCATGACTATAGTCAATCGTCATGAATATGACCAGACTACTGACTATGCCCTCGACGGAAAAGTGAATACTGACTGAATAGTCATAGTCAGTCACCTTGAGTGACTAGTCGTGACTACTTTTGACTATTTGATTAATCAAAATACGTAACTAGTCACTGCTTGAGACCGGTTTTCTCACGTTCTGTTGTTGCGTAAGTGAATGGAATTGACCATGAAGTAATCCCTGGGGCAAGGCGTATGCATAGAGCGCTTCTTAGGGTAAAAGTTGAACGCGAGCCATTTGGACTGGTTTGCGTATACAATGTATCCTGTGCTTCTTTGGTAATCCCTTTTAACCCGGAAAGATCCATAAGCTCATGTTTCCAACAGGGTTGTAATAGCCTCTTATGACCTTTCCACACCTTTCGGAGTTGCCTTGAGTGGCAGACTCCCCAGTTTCCCTATTCGACGTCCCTACTCTGAGTGATCAAGTGTAGCCTGCAGTAGTCATTATGTATCGCTTGTACTAGGTCCCCTCCATTCCCTCAAGTACAGTAATGCTAAGTTAGTTTTCAAGTTATATCACTTGTCCTAACCCGCTGGCACGATTATTGTGACGTACAAGAGGGACCAGAGTTCGACATCATCCATTGACTCGAACCTAAAGACGGTACGATGGTCGCGCATTCAAAGAAAAATAGGGAACTTCACAACTGCTCTACCAGAGCGTCCTCATTTCTATGAAGGAGTATTGGAACCAAGGAAGCACTTCAGCCTCTCACCTTGCTCCACACAAAGGAACTTTCGATTAACCGGTGAGTGGACAACGGTGACATTAGTAACGAAAATGACTGACTGCCAGTGGTCGGCAGGACACTGAACTGAATTCTGAAAATCAAGGTCACACGAGGCCCATCGTGTCGCAAGAACGTGGTCTATCTGACTCAAGTAAATCCACGACATTGCCTAGGTTTGGAGGTACTAGCACAACGTTATTGCGCTCGTCTTATGACGCAAGATGCTACACGAATACGGACATGTGGCGGAAGAAAAGTACCTCATTTCCTGAAAAAGTCTTGCACTCATAGTAGTGAAGGGGAGGTTATTGGTTTGAATGACAAGTAATGGTGAATTACGAAACCGAATGCATCAATCAAGGCAACATCTCGGAAAGCCGACATGGGTCGAAATATCGTCATTTCGCATTCGACCACATGTCGGAAAACGGTAGTGCAACAAGTATCAACAATATTATGGTCCATGAGGGTTTCAGGGAACGTACAAGTTCGCCAACGGATACCGGATTCTATTTCACGATGTAATATCCACTTGACGCCGACAAGGTGGAAGGAAATGTTATGGTTGATCGTCAAACGGATCTTTGCTAGTGCCGAGTACTTACCCATCTTTACTTCCTTCACGCAAATCCTGCCATGTTTATCGTATCCTGGAAGGGAAGCGATGGAAAGGAGTCAGTGCGTTCGTTCTCTCCTCCCGTTGATCGAACACGTGCCAATTCTGACTGTCATATCTTGCTCCTCGGTGACTTGTTGAGCGAGTCCACCAAGGATGCCGAGGTTGGGAGAGGGCAAGTCTAGCAAGGATTCCGTGTCAATCGTGGATGTGGAACGGAGATGTCTGGGACAGAGACTTGCCTAGGGATCCCACTCGTCGCCTCTTCGTCAGCGGCTGTTCGTTGGCTGGCGCAGAGTGACGGGCAGTGCCATGTGGGGTCGCAGTTCGGACCGGACCAACAGACGCAGATTCGGTGCCAAGTCTTGTGGGGTATGGGGTTGCAGTCGGGCGAGAAGAATTGGCCTGAATGGGCGAAGGGGGCGACATCACAACCGCTGTTGGCGACCGAGTCCTCACAATGACCGCGCTTGGTGATCGGATCGGCAGGGCCACGGCAGCTGGCATCGCGGTCGGCAGGGGCATAGCGGTGTTCGAAGGCAACGATCGGCGCTGACGAGTTCGAATCGATCTCGTTAGTGGGGGACTTGCCGTCAATTCTTGATTTGCCGCACGATGCGCGCGTAAGGGATAGACGGGAGCTGGGGCAAGAGGAGGGTCGACAGCAGGAGCGAACGAAACATCCCGCTCGTGGTCGTCCGGCTCTGATTCGACCGAATCTTCGCCGCCCGAATCTTCGTCGCCC
This sequence comes from Naganishia randhawae, assembly GCA_013461525.1. NCBI lineage: Eukaryota > Fungi > Basidiomycota > Tremellomycetes > Filobasidiales > Filobasidiaceae > Naganishia > Naganishia randhawae. The sequence continues at coordinate 3,733 of JABRPJ010000055.1, forward strand.
CACTCGAGATAATCCGGCTCCTTTATCTTGACATCAGTTGTCGTGCCGTGCTGGGAGGTCGTGAAGCCGGTCACGACCAATGCTGATGAGTCGGTTACCCTTAGGTCGTTCGAAATAGCGTCGACCGTATCAGGTGATATAGGGTCAAGACCGATCTCGTTGCGAATGGGGGATGACTGTCCAGGAGACTCATTGCGATCATTGCTTCCAGGCTTGCCGGAAACTGATACCCAGATCGCAGGATTCCCCAAAACGAGTTTAGTGGCATTGATAGGCAAAATGTATTCTTGGTTCACAGGGCAACGATGTTTATTCTGAAAATGGGTTTTCATGTTCAAGGGCTTCATGCCAATGTAACCACATTCTTGGAGCGTACATTGCAAGGCAGAAACGATTGGCAAGTCGTCGATTGGTGGTAATGACGCGCCAATCTCCGTTAGAGGATATGGTTTTGTCCATCCGGGGTTGGCAAAGTGAGCTTCGACTGCTAGTTTTGTGGCTGCGGACCAGGTGTAATAGTGTACCCAGTGAGCATGATTCGCAGCGGAACGAGGTTGGACGAAAACTCGGCAGACGGTACATTTGAACAACCTGAGGCCTGGGTGGTACATGAGATCGAGGCCTTCCAGGAGCGGGAGAGGCACCGACTTCATGAACCATTGTTCGGTGGTGGGATAGTAGTGGTACGCCATGATGATGGTGTTGATGTATTTATGTGTAGCATACAATGACGTGATATCTACTGCATGTGAGAGGGATCAAGCGACGGCATGAGCGCGATCAGAAAGGTAACGACTGACAGTTGTCTGTTAAGCACTGTCGAACCGCGATACGTGAGCTCTGAGATCACTGCTCTAACCTCTTCCCAGATCGGTACGACGTTTCAAGAACGATGTGATGTGGTGTGGCACGATGTGGTGCGCGTGTGAAGTGGTGACGTGATGCGATATGTGAAGCGACGACGTGGCCACTGTGTGAAGCGAAGACGTGGCCTTTCGACATAAGACCAGCATTCAAACGATTATCAGCGCGATAGGAGACGGACATGTACGGTCTAGTTTAGTGCAGGCATGACAGGTACTGACCGATACCAAGCAGAAACGTTCTCGACCGATATATGAAGGCTTGTGGAATGGTCGAGGTAGACGGACCGGTAGATGGAATGGTGAAAGGAGTGGTCCACGAATAGAAGACGTCAGATTTGCCGGTCAGCCCAAAATTCCTCACTGCCCCTCTCCCTCCTGTTGCTGTGCCTGCTGTCCGCTGAGCTGCTGCTGTCCGCTGCTGCCCAAGCTTCTCGCGTTCTCGCCGATCGCATGCTCGCGGAATACTCAAACAGCTACCCACAGCCGCGTGACGGTAGACCCATGGGTCAGTCAGCAGTCCTGGGCATGTCTTGATGGGCCGGAGATTGCATGTATATAACAGACCACCACCACACATACAAGTGTTCGGAAAGAACATATAGAGCGCCAAAAGGGCTGATGCAAGTATATATTCGCTATCAACTGGGGTATCAAGGGCGTATGATATGGCGACGTAGCTTGACCAGCAACACCGGGTTTATCCTTGGGGCCGCCTTTGATATCGGTGTCCTAACCTAGCGTCCGGGTTAGCTGAGCGTTAAAGGTCAGTTGTAAGCGCTAGACGCCGGATCAACGTGTAAGGTCTACCTCGACCTTCGACTTCCTGCGTCGTCCAGTGTCACAACCTAGAATCGGCCTGCGGCGCGACCTCTGCTTCTACGAAGGTACCGCAGAGTGTGCGATTAATCGGAGTGTCGTGGCAATATCGTGGATCTGATGGTCGTGGCGATTGTCCCTGCACGTTCATCGGCAGGAAGTATTTGATCGCTAATCGACTCTTGTCGAGATATCGCTTGAACGGCTGTGATTGCAGTAAGAAATCATAAACTGGTCGAAAGAGGCAGCTGAAGGATCAAGGACCATTCTTTGATTTCCTACCGAGCAAGACTTGCGATCACTTACGAAAAGCCACACGTACGCTCAATTGATCGTCAGCCCAGCGATGCGGGTCAGGTGTTTGTAAATGGCCACCTTTCCTGATTTGCTAAGATTTCGGTGTTTCGCACAGCGGCGATGATTCCACAAGATTCGAGAACCGACATTGGATATCGCCATATTACGACTGACCAATCTCGCTGAACGGTCCGTATTTGACGATTCGTCACCCGAATTATTCTGAAAATCCTGCGCAGACTCATCTCGACCGGTATACGGACGTTCGTTGTGGCTAGTTGCCTCTTCACCTGGTACATCCGCGTTATCGAAGTGGCATCCGTCAGCCAACGGTTGGTCAGGGACCTCTTCCATGTGCCGAGGGATGACTTGTTCGTGGTATGAAGGTTGCTGACCATATACCGGTATATGCGATGGCGGTGAGATGCTTGGAAAAAGTGTTGTGACAGCGTACTCGGTTATTGGTTGATCGTCCGCTCGATGCCTTTCCTTCAATACCGTCTGTTTGTTTCGTCTGCTTTCCCGATGAATCGACGAGTGCGATTCGACCATCCAACATCGAAAAGCGCGAGTTCTTCGCCGTCCTGTCCGTATACGAACTATGACACTTTCTACGTCGTATTTGGAAAGGTGCAGCCATTTGCAAAGGGCCAAATGCCGATATTCTTTTGCTTTTAGCTCTCGAGGCCGACGATATCCAATCGAAAGTCACATTCAAGGCGAAGAAGACGACTTGCACAGCGGGATGTCGCAAAGTGTCGAGCAATACCGGTTGGCACAGAGAAGACGTAAACTTTGGAACAGTCGCTGTACCGTGCTTCAAGATCTGAGCCAATTATGCTATTCAGGGCATATCACTATGTAACCCCATAGTCTGACTTGCTTTCAATCCGAGCTAATACGGCAAGCAGGAACTTGTGCGTTGGGAGTCGAGGCCAACGGGAAACTGTGCCAGGCCATTTCCGTCTGAATCCGAGTCGCAGATCGAGATTCGTCAGATGTCGGCGGAGTGGACCGGGACTTGTACGCTGTTCCGTTGCAATAACAGACCGCACAAAGCAGATGTGACAGTCGCGACCGGCTGCTCGTTTGACGTAATCAGCGCCGAGTCGCATTAGGGTATACAATTGGATGTGTCGCGCATCCCGGCCGGATACCGGGCCCTGGTGGAATTACATGTATAGAATGCCCGACTCTGATTACAAGAATGACATGCATGCCATGGTCCTGCCCTCACCGCCTCGTGGGCCGCAACTTGTCGCCACGGTCACCGCCGACGCCGCTGGCGACGAGGGCCTCGGCACGACTGAGCATGATATTCCCCCTAAACTGCTGCTCCCTTTCCTGATCCACACGTAGCATGCGCTCGACCGCGCGCTCTGGCGAGGCGGACGACGACGACGACGGCGGCGGTGGGGCGGAGTACACACTCGTCGGTAAATCCATGCCGACAGCTTGCGTCCCTTGTTGTTGTCCCTTGGCGGCGGCGGCGGCGGCATCACGGACGAGCAGTTCTCCGCGCGCGGTGTACATGGCCACGAGCGCGTTGACGGCCGCGCGGTGTTCGGCCATGCGGAGGGACGAGCCGTACCCCTCTGCGAGCTTGAGGCCAGAGGGGAGGAAGAGCCCGATGTTGAAGATGGGCGAGAGAGAGTGACGGCCTGATTCCGCGAGGATTCTAGAGCGCGCGGCGGGGGGAGGCGGAGTTAGTATGCAGGTGGGGCGCGACAGCGAGTCCTCTACCGCGCGCCGCGCGCACTCACCTGCTTTCCACACCAGCCAACTCGGGAGCCCCAGCCTGACCCAACAGTTTCCTCACTTCCACGCCGAGCACGTGTTTCGGCGCGCGGAAATTCAACAAGGAAGCGACATCGACGTGTCGCGATAGGAAATGCGCATGGACGAATTGTCGTGCGGCGGCGATGCCCTGCGGGGGGAGCGAGTAGAGGAGTGGTCAATCCCAGTCATCGCACGCGGTTAGGGGGGGGGGACGCACTTTTTCCTGGTATATAAGCCCGACAAACGACCGAACACTCCGCGCGACGACCTCTTCCCACGTTGTCCGCCTTTTACCCCTCCCACCCGCCGCCGCCGCCGCTGCGCCCTCGTCCTCCCCCAACCCCGCCTCAGGCTCCCACTCCGCTCGCACCCACCGCACCGGCACGCCCGCACTCGCCGCGCTCCGTTTCCTGGCCCTTCCCGCCTCTGCACCCCCGGGACCCGGCGCGACCGTTCCATCCGTTGCATACGCGCCGTCGGCCACGCCCAGTCCGAGGTCCCGGGCGATGGCGAAACATGCCGAGGGGCCGACGTACCGCGATGTCAGCGCTTGTAAAGCCCGGGTAGGGAGGTTGGGGTACGTTGTGGACAAGTGTTCGGATGCGAATAGGCCCAAGAGCGAGTTGCCGAGCGTGGCGAGGAGGGTGTTGTTCGACGTTGGCGGTGTTGGCGGTGGGTCGGCCGCCGCGCCCTGCACCGAGGGTGGAAGCTTGGTGACGTCGTAGCTGACGTCGGTGAGCGCGACCAGCAGCGCCTCGTGCATCTGGGGCGTCGAGGGCAGGCCGAGGCGTGCGAGGAGCGCGGCCAGGGTCGACGGCGGGATCGGCAGATGCGAGGGGTAGTCGGGCTTGTACAGCGGGTCGTCCAGGGCCGGGGCCGAGGGGGAGGCCGGGGCCAACGTCGTGAGTGTCCGTAGAGCTAAGGGGACATGGGGTCAGTGCCGGTCCTGCTCTCCGCGCCGCGCGGTCCTTGCCCTCTGTCCGCGCCCTCTGTCCTTGCCCTCTGTCCTTGCCGCCCGCTCTCGGCACCGTCACTCACCTGGATCCCCGCTTCTGCCTCCCGCGCTCCTGGCCCATTTCGCTCCTGCCACGCGCACCGCGCCGTTCGCCTTGCCTGCGAGTATCGCCGTGCAACAAGTCCGCAGAGCCATCGTTTGTCGGAATGGGCAATGTCGGAATGGGCAATGTCGGGGGGCGGTCGAGAGGCACCGTTGTCAAGCTGACCCAGCGCACTCTCGATCGCTGCACGCCAAAAAAGGTGTGGGCGCAGGGAGGGGGAATGACGTGGCATTCGCAGGGTGCCCACTGTCGGGTCAGCTGTTAGCGCGGAAGCTAACGGCGCTGACGCCACGGGAGCATCTGTGGTGCTCCCGGCGCGATGACGCAGGGGCGACATATAAGGGCACGGGGGGTGGGACTGAGAGCGATAGGGGTAGGCGGCACATTCACTGCAGAGATGAATCCGTTACAGAAGGTAGGCTGTGCGCGGCGCGGATCCCCCTGGCTTGGCGCTGATCCCCTGCCCCTCCCGCAGAACAAAGCCGACATCGCGTCGATGAACGAGCAGGAACGGCAGCTGTTTCAAAAGTACGGCAAGCTGCCCAAGAAGAACGTGCTCACCGGCATGCAGAAGGAGCGCAAGTACTTTGACTCGGGCGATTACGCAATGCACAAGGCCGGCATCTCGTCCCCGGCAGACGTCGGCGTCGCCATCGCCACCCCGGACAAGCTCCCGCACGCCCAGCCCCCGTCCCTGTCCTCGTCCCCGACCGCCGCGCCGAGCCACCCCGCGCTGTCCCCGAGCAGCAGCTTCAGCGTCGCCGCGGGGATCCCCATCCCGGGCGCCGCCGCCGCCGCCGCCGCCGCCGCGGACCCGACCTCGTGCGCCAAGTCCCCTCCCCGCGCGGGCGCCGCCGGTCTCTCCCCGACCCGGGCACACGCCCTCGGCCCGGGCCTCAACGCCCGCCGACCGAGCGTGGGCGTGGGGATCGCGAGTATTCCGATCCCGAGCGTGCCTGCTGGTGGATCCGTCGGGGGATTCGATACGTGCGTCGCGTCCTCTGTCCCGCCCCCGCGTTGACCGCTGCTAATCCCCCCCCCTCCTACCCCCGCAGGTCCCGCGTAAGCCCGCCCGTCAGCATGTCTCCACTCGCACACGCCGTCCCGCCGTCCTCGTTCCCGATCCAAACCTCGCACGCCGCGCAACCACCGCACACCTCGTCCTCCTCGTCCTCGTCCTCGGCCGCGGCGTCGACCCCACCGCCGCCTGGCGGGATCCCCAACATCCATCCGGTGGCGACAGGGACCGGCCCAGGGGGCGGGCACCACCACTCGGCCTCGTCCTTTGGCCATGCGGCGAGCCCGGGCAAGCCGAGTCATCTCAAGCAGGCGTTTGATAGCCGTATGGCGTCCGACACGGTGGATGAGATGGCGCTGGAGGATTAGGTGCGGGCGGGGAATAGGTGCGGGCGGGCGAATCAGTGCGTGGGCGTAAAGTGGATAGTGGGTGGATGGATGGATGGTTCGGATGGCGAGGGGACGGATGGATGGATGGGGATGCTGGGGATACGATAGCTTGCTCATTGATGAGAACGCCGACCGGACGCAACACACGGGCGGGGTAGATTCACCGAGGCGGACGCACACCGTCCGCCAATGTGCCACGCCAATCTCCTTGTGCCGAGGCCACTTTGCATAATCGACCAACGACCGACGACCGACGACCGACGAACGAGGCCATCTGTTTCGTCAACCTACCTTGCAACCGTTCTCCCCGATCGATCGATTGATCAACGTCGCCCGACTTACCGCCCGACCGCCTGCCGACGTGCCCCCGACTCTTTTCTTCCGTTCGTTTGTGTGGTGGTGCGTTTCCTTCTTTCGCCAAAAGAAAAAAAAATCTCGATGTCGAACAGCGACGTGTTCTCGGTGGAATGTTGCCGTCGTCCGCAGCGGCGGACGGAGCTTTACGAATTACACTTGTCGATAGCGGGAGCGGGAGGAGAGAGAGAGAGTGTGTGTGTATGTGTATGGTGGTGGTGGTGGTGGGGGAGGGAGGCGATACGGGATGGATCGGATGAGAGCGCTTTGGCCGTGATTCTGTATAATGTATATGATCATATTCACCTGTACGCAACTTTCCGGAGCCGACTGGGCATACGTCATCTGTAGTGTTTCCCGAACGGGTTTCTCGTGAATGGCGGCCTTCGTAGTTTACGAATTGCGAGCGCAACCTTGGGGGATCACCATGCGCGCCGGCTGTCCATCTTCTGGGACCCAAGACGGCGACAACGTGGTGTACATATCCAAGCCGAATGGTACGTATTTTCCCGGCATATCATGGAATATAGATCATGTGTTTACAGCTGGACGACAAGGCCACGCAGCGTCCTAGACCAGGCAAAAGAGCGCAAGTGGATGACAGATCGCTCTCTCGTGCGCATTCCGCCACGTGGTTGCGAAACGAAAAGGAAAGCCTCGGGAAATGAAAAACGACTTACAGAGATTGACCACTAGGTCCGGTTCAGTTCGGACGGAAGCAAGGATCGCACCCCCACCTCCATCCACCTGCCGAAAAGTGTGGCCGGTCCGTGTGAAACGGCGAGGCGCTGCAAGACGCTGATGCTGCTCCTGGATCTACCAGTGGATAGACCGCAATCGCCCAGTCATCCGCGACCAGCTCACAACGACCTCTGCTGCGTGCCCACGGTACACCAACGATGACCCGGCTCGCCTGCACAGTCCTCTACGCGGACCTAGGGGGTCTTGGTCGCCATCTACCCAGTCGGTCCGGCCGTCCCTAAGAATGCGACTATAAGTGAACAGCGAGACACCGCATCAGCCATCTGCACTGTACCACCGATTTTCGAAGAGAGCACGCAGGAGGGCGGAGGGGGATCAGAATGTATACTTTTGCCTGATACTAGTGGTTTTTCTCACGCCGCCACGAATGGCGGATCGAGGCGATTCTGTATGATTGCATCTTTTGGGGGAGGGGGAGGGGGAGCAGCGGAGTACAAGGCGCGGACACTCACGTGTTCAAAAGGTACAGTCGCGAGAAACAGGTCGTCGTCGTCGTCGTTCAGTCGATTTCCATGAGGGCAGCCGGAACGTGGTCTTGCACACGCTTTCTCTCCAAGAGATGACGTATTTCCCGGCACAGCTGTCGATATCGGTTGTGGACGCTGCATTCTAGTTACAACAACCCAACACAAGGTGTTAAAAGAGCCAGATTAGCCATTCATTCGTCCGCGGAACAGCAACGCGCAAAGCATAACACGAAATCCGATGAGGGGGTAGTCAGAATGTATACTTTTGCCTGATACGAGTGTTTTTTCTCATACTGCCATGAAACACGGCGGAATCGAGGCGATTCTGTTTAATTGCATCTTTCGAGGGGGGAAGGGGGGCCAGTGGGGAAGGGCAGGAAGGAGACTCACGAGGACCGCTGGAGGTGGGCTGCCGATGGACTCAGTGAACTCTGGGACGGGTCACCCGATATCCTCCTGACTCGATGCGTTATATAGTCCCGGCGAACAGTCGATTTTTATTCGCAAGACGGGACGAGTTGTTTGCATCCGCCGTCAGTAATGCGCCTTCTCACACTGGGACGCAACGTACATTCTTGACTCTTTCTGCGTTGGCAAACCCAGCTGGAAACTCGTCAGCTTGGCATGGCTGAGCACAGGGTATGTCTTGCCATTCGCCGCTGTGCAGATCCATGTCGCCGCCATGCTCAAGCAGGCAAGAGAAAGCATCTACACGGTCCAAATGCGCAAAGAATGCGCGACAAGTATGAAATAGGGGTCATGCTTGTTGGTTATGCAGTGCCCGTTTTATCATACTACCCTTCCCAAGTTGTCAAAAATACCATCGATGCTTTACATGATACTGACGAGCTCTCCATTGCGTAGCCGTGAGGGGTGTGAAACTGCGCATGCCACTCAGCTGCCCCTGCTCAGCTCACACTAACGGCGTTGTGCCTGCAATCGGGCTGCGAACCCCCTGAAGAATAGGAGAGGGTTCTTTGATTTCAACTCGAAGCGAGAGGCACATCTTGTGGACTCGGGAATCAGACACAACCCGTGAAGAGCATCAGGCTTCTCTTACACCACTATCATGTGAGTATCTATCTTGTTCACGCACTGCGGTTATCCCGACGGCTAAAACCTTCTACTGCTCGACCCCCAGGCCGTCGGCAAAGAAATCACGCAAGTCTACCGCCACACAGACACCTGCTGAAGAACCAGCACAGCTTCCAGCCAACAGCCTGGGATCCGAAAATGACTATGGTACACCTCAGCCAGGTGTAAGCACTCGTATCCGTGTTCTTTACGTAAAACCGGTGATGGCTAACCGTGCTCATCCGCAGTCATCAAACGCGACGCTCGACCAGCTCAACTTTGCCAACATACCGCTTCCATTCAAGTCCCAAGCATGGCTCCACCGTCGAGCGACTACCAAGGCCACCAAGCGAACGCTCAAGCAGATCCAACTAGCAGAACGCGAACGTGCGGGTGGAAAACGAATAACGAGTCTGAACAACCCTACTTTGACCTCTGTCATAACGAGTGAGAGGAACAGCCGCCGTGGGACGCCTGTGATGGCAAAGCCAAAGCAGAAAAGCAGTCGGTTCTTGTCAAAGGCGGCCAAGGAGGAGCTTGCCAAGGAAGAAGCTGCCGCAGCGGCTGCTGCAGCGGAGTTGGAGGTGGAAGAAGAAGATACAAAGTCGAATGTTGCCGGTGAGGAGGGCGAGAAGGAGGACCCGTTGCTGGTGAAAGATGAGCACGGGAATGTTAGAAGGAGAGAAATCATCACCTGTACGCAACCTCTTCCATCAGCAGCCTCAATAACAATTCCTCTTTCTCATCTCTCGCTCTCGGCCGCGTTTTCCAGGGTTTACACCAGACGCCCATCCATCTCTCCGTCCCACGAAAAAGTACTGCGACATAACCGGTCTTCCCGCACGGTATACAGACCCAAAGACCAAGTTGCGCTACCATGATCTCGAGGTGTACAATGTCATTCGGCAGTTGGTGAGTCTTCTCGAGCTGTTGGATCCAATACCAGCGCGTCACGGCTAACCAATCCCGTGTTCTGCAGGGTCCTGGGCAAGATCAGCAGTATCTCATGCTTCGGGGAGCACAGCAGACACTCATGTAAAGCCCAATGTGGTATGCGCGATGGGGTGTATTGACGATCAAACATGTTGTATCGACGCTATTTAGCTGCATAGTACGGCCCAGATCATATACATTACATTACACGGAACACGTCCACGGGATAACAGTCGCAAGCCACCCGCAAGCCTTCCACTCCTCATCATCTGTATTCCGGCTACCTTCTTCTACCGCCCACAGGTCTCCAGTCAATTGCCTTGCCTCCTCCCCTCTGCGTGCCTCTCAACGGTCTCATCAATCCGCCCAATTCCGCCGCACGGGTTCGATCATAGTCTTCCGCCGGAACGTAGTGAAACAGCGGCAGTAACGGCTTCCCCGAAGCGTCCTATCATAGCCGAACAGATAATCCGTAGTTCGAGGGAGAAAGAGCAGTCAGTCGCGATGGGATGAGGCAGCAACACAAGGCATCGAAGAAGAGGAACGGAACTGACCTTTCCTTTGCGATCCACTCGACCAAACATGGGGTGTGAATCCAGCGTATTCTCCACCCACGCCGACCACACAGACTCTTTCCCGTACCGCCTCATACTCGGCTGAGACTGCATGCCAATGGGTGCCAGAATCAGCGCTCCTGCAAAAAGAGTTTTGGTACGAGCAGGAGGATAAACTTACGTCCAAGATAGCCTTCACAAGATCCGGACAACTGATGGCTGAACTTCCAGAAAAGACCAACGAGGTCGCAACTAGTGCTTTAAAATCGATATCCATTGGAACAGCTGGCGTCTCCGTGGAATCAAAACCGCCGCCGTCCTTATTATCGGTTCCCTCAGTCGTCGGAGAAGTGGCGAGCACGGGTTGAGGATCGATATACGCGTCCATGATTTCCTGCTTGATTTCCCGTGTATCGGTCTTGTGGTCGACAGCAGTCTCGGACGGCACAGTACTAAGTTCATCGTCCTCGTCCTCGTCATCATCTTCCTCCATCACCGCTTCCTCCTCCTCTTCCGACAACGACGCAGAACTATCATACGTCATTTGACTATGGATCGAGCGAACACTCTCTGGCGTGACGGATATATTGTTCAGGGTTCCATAGTTTTGCGCACGGTTGCCGCCCCTGGCACTGGACGAAGATTTGCGCACCACAGGGGTGCTCAAGAGTTCGGAAATCTGGGCGTCGATGTTCCGAGCGGCGGCAATGGGTTCGGCAGAAGGCACGGGCGTCCTTACTGGCGGGAACTCGTCCTCGTTGTCCAGAGCAGCAGATGCGATAGTAGTGATGTCGGTTTCGACGACGGGTGTGTTCAGCGACTCCTCCGTACAGCCGGGAAGCCAATCGATGATCGCGCGACAGCTATACATGTTAACTTCCAGCCTGATTGTCTTGTCGTCTCGCGATCGTGAAAAATCGACCTCAGATCCCACAGGGTACCGTTTTCCCACCTCTTCTTCGTGTTTTGCCTGCTCGGCGGATGTGCGGGCAGAGGAGGGGAACGGTAACCGTCGGATTTTGCATCCGTTCTGCCCAAGGATGGAAACCACGAGCCGTTCCCTGCCTTGTTCCTGAGCTGAGACGACCTGTAACAGCACATGAGCCCTTGACGCATGGGAAGCGCTTCTCGGTAATGGTGCCAGTCGCCCTTCCTTGGACGCGGCGCCGGGCAGGAGTTTGTCGCTTACCTCGCGGGTCAGAGTGGTCGGCACCGGTAGGATATCCGTAGACAGGTCTACAGGCTGCGCTTTGGCGCTGGTCGCAAGGGCACGCCGCGATCGACCGAGAACGAGCGCATACGATCCGTCGTATGCGATTCTGACTACGGGAAGGTCGTCCCCCTGCGCTGCGAGGGTTCGAGCGCTGACTTTGAGTTTTTGCGCGGGATGAGAGCGTGCGGGAGGAGTCAACGGTAGAGGCCGAGATTTGCGTTTCCTTGAAAGGGCGATTGGGGAACTAGTGGAGGCGTCCCGGCTTGCTGAGCGGACGGACGACATGGAGTTTGTACTGGAACTCGCGACGGCGCGGATAACGGGAGATGAATCCACGGCGTCTGACAGATCGGCAAGTCCGAATACAGGCGGGGAGGAAGGTGGCAAGTCCTGCAACACATCGTCGAATTGGTTCTCTTGGCAACTGTCGGGTGAGATAAGATCTTGAAGCTCGACAGCAGGATCGGAGGAAGGATGTAAACCGGTAGAGGAACTTGCAATCTTTATCTGAACGTCGTCCGCTTCGAGGACAAGCTTGTGCGGCTGGGAGGGCAATTCTTGTTCGATGGAATCCTTGGTATTCTTCTTTCCCGCGTCACCTAACGCCTTTCCTCCCATCTTGATCTTCTTACCGGCAACACGAGCCCTCTGCTCAATTGTCTTCATTACTCCGGAACGGGCGTTGGCCTTCACACCCCTCGTGGGCGATAAAACCAACTCACGGCGCCTGCTGATTGAAGGCATGTTGAAGGATGGATGGGTGAAGAAGCCGGTCGGAGAGGTCGAGAGCTGCATCTTCTTTCCCGGACTCTTGCGCGAGAGCTTTGATTTAGGCGGAAAGAGGACCCGCTTGGTCTTTGACGGGATGATCGTGCGCGGTGCAGAGCTGCTGGTGCTCGCGGGGAAGACGCCCATCACGGGTCCTTTGGCAACTGTCGGAGCGGGAGCAGCACGGATCGGAGACGGTGGCGACATGGTGTTGGTAGGCTTGATGGCGATGTGATCCTTTGACCGAGTTGTCAGGCCAAAAAGAGGAGGCTCGATAAGAGACACGGCTGCTGACCGGACTGCGCGACAGGAGAAATCAGCTCGATTCGCGTCATTCATGCAGCGCGTCGCGCCTAATGTGCCGTCCCATATAGAGGAACGCACGGCACAAAGTAAACATTGCTAGTGACAAAGTAAACAAGCTGACGGAACAGCAGCCAGCAACGGTCAGACGAGCAGTCAAACCGAGAACGTCCAGAGGCTGGCTGGAGAGGGTGTCGTGGGGCGCCCGAGGAGAAAGGTGGGCATCCTTGGGTCTAAATGTCCCTACTGCGCTCAGGTACTTCACAATGTAGAACGATTTTTCCTAGCTATCTCGGCTATCCGGGCTGTGCTTTCCAGCGGGGCTGCTCGTGATTAAGAGGGATTGGACTCGCCTCTTTAAATTCCATGTAGTAGTCTTTAAGCAGTTGTCAACATGGATACAGAGTATGGTTGATGCAGGACCAATGCAAGATCGTGAGGCTTTCGCCTACACTATTGTTGGTGGGGTGAAGAATCCCCGTTTACCGCCACGAAACATAGCCTCCCGCTAATCAGCGTCTCTAATTATCTACGAGACGCTCGCCACAGCCTCCTTTCCAACCATACATAAACTTTCACTTAGGATTCCTCGAGGGCAATTGTCGGTCTGCCATCGTCGAAGGTAGTGGAGGCCAGCAGCACACGCGCTGCTTCCCATAGCGGATCGCTCTGTGCCGCTATCAGGGTCCCTCACCAACTCGAGAATAGATACACAAGTAGAAGGAGCATAGCGGCTCAATGGGTGTTTCCACGAAAAGGCGATATGCGATGGAGTGAAGTTCATAAAGAAGCATCAGTGATAGTTGATGATAGGTAACTACTATCATCTTCTCTCTTCGCGTTGAGGGGGGGGGGCTTGTCTTGCTAGAGCGTTCATATGCTCACAAGAGGGGAGCGTTGTAAAGACAGCAATACCTCAGTTCACAGCGCCGGCCTCTTGTGTAAGGCGAAACGACGGGGTATACATACAGCAGTGCCTCTTGCCAGGGCCGAACCCAGGTCTGTATGAGGAGAACGCTGTTCATGGGACTGATCCTCTTCCGCCATTCCTCCCAGCGCGGTAGTCTTTCTTAGTATGAGAGTGTCTTCTGGCGAAGCCTCACATTGATCATGAGGGAGCGAGCAAGAGAGAGTCGCACCACGTCAATATTACCAAGAGGGATGAGCCTTATTATGTCAGACAGACTTGCCCACAGTCGCAAACCTCCGTTTGCCATTCTCACATTGGACCCTACAATCTGATCTACTTTTCATGAGATGTTGAGTGAACAGACACCACAAGCAGTATTGACTAGCTCGATGTTTCTGTAGATCATGTGTGTATGGAGTTGCAGTTAATAGTAGGAGGCTGCGCGGACCATTAAATCTCGTAGCGGCTATCCACGTGAGTACCACGCTGCGCCTATTGCCAGCTCAGATGATAAAGTAAACATTAACAGCCATCCCGTATATGATAAGCATAATAGCATATGATCACAGATTAACGCAATGTAGAGAAGAAACGACCCGAAGGATTGCGCAATTATCTCTTGTATAGCTGTCTGGCAACCTCTGACTCTACAGACCAGGGCCCGGAACGCGTGACATACCACGTACTCTAAGAATCTTCGATCAGACTGCCAAAAATCTCTTTGTCCTGGTCACGTTCAACCGAAGAACAAAGGGATATACCATGTGATGGTTGGCCTTAGTGCTTTGAGCACCCAAACGTTCGTCCCGCAACGTGGTTGATAGCCTTTCACGCTTTGAGCTCGTTATAATAACTCGGAAAGGATACTGCATAAGCAGAAGATCCATGCAATGCAGGTCTAAGCTAGACAGTTACCAATAAGGGAGTGAGTACCTCAATAACGGTGAAACTTGGTATCCCGACTCACAATGCGATTAACCGGGAATATCAAACAACTCCGTAAACAGCTAGGCCCACCGGAGAGTCCCCAGGAGAAGAGTGATATGGAACGAGAAGGAGCCGCACGGCTTTCTTCCAAGCGCCTTCGGAGCCAGTCTAGTACCCACGTGGAAAGCGGGGTACCAGCTTATCAGCCCCTGGGAAGCCTTATTGCTCGTGCGGTGCGAGACGTTCAGGGCGAGGACGAGGTCGCGGTGGGAAACGCTGAGCGTTGATGACACTGAGGGGGAAATCGTATGGGCCTTCCTCATCGTCTCGCGCGTCACTGCTAGTCCCAGTCCCGTATTCTGTGTACGTGATAGGTGAAGATACGGAGAACACTGGTGTACCGAGGATCATAGTCTGTTGACGATATCTCCCCTTGGTACGAGAAGTCGGAATCTCCCCGCGGTTGTCTAACCACGCCAGAAGGGTCAGCATCATCCCTCGTATTTAAACACGAGGCAAGGACATACCGATGAGCAGAGTCAAAGAGTCTAAAGACGGAGTGTTATACGCCATGAGTCCGAGATACGCAAGGTACGTCAAAAGGACGACGGTCATAAGGTATGAAGGGACGACAGTGGCCCACGCCCTGCGACCGGGTAAAAGAATAGATCAGCACTACTGTGTCAAACACCGGAATGCAGAAACGCACTTGTCAGGGAGCCATGCGAGGAATCCATGGGTCGTCCATGCACGGGGAAGCAGCGCCCAGAGGAGGTAAACGAGGAACGCAGCGTAGGTGGTGCATACTGCCAGGAAGCCGTTGGTTGCGCGATACGAGGGAAGGGACGTGGTCATGATATAGGCTTGTGTGTTTTTGTCGGGGAATGAGGAGGCTGCCCAGCCATTGAGTGGGAAGACTGCCCATCCAGTCAATTGCCGCTGCAGGAGC
The DNA here is from genome assembly GCA_013461525.1 of Naganishia randhawae. NCBI lineage: Eukaryota > Fungi > Basidiomycota > Tremellomycetes > Filobasidiales > Filobasidiaceae > Naganishia > Naganishia randhawae. The sequence goes on from JABRPJ010000055.1 coordinate 19,170, forward strand.
TGCAGCGGACAGGCACATGAAGGGAAAGAGCGATCGGGGCAGACTCCTATCATCGTGTTCTTCCCTCCGCACTCGCAGCTCTCCTCCGCCTCACTCGGCTTCATTTCCTCCGCCTCGCCCACCAATGCACTCCCACCACTCTCATTCAGGCCAGTTCTGCCGCCACGCCGCTGCTGAAACCACACTCGAAGATGTCGTGCGTGCGGCGATCGACAAGGGCTTTACCACGTATGGGCTGTCCGAGCATTGCCCGCGCTATCGCCAGCAAGATCTTTACCCGGAGGAGGTATGCCATCGTGCTTCTTCTGTATAGTGGCATCCGTAGCTGATCAGCTGCGGGGGTGTCTGGTACGCTTAGAAAGACTTGACAGCAGCCGATTTGAAAGAGACATTCAAGGCGTACCTCGTAGAAGCGCACCGTCTGAAAGCCAAATATGCAGAGCAAATCGACCTGCTCGTCGGTCTCGAGACGGACTATATCACCCCATTAGACATCGAGCAACTTGAACACCTATTGTCTTGCGCAGAAACGGCGGGGATGATCGAGTATGTAGTGGGGAGCGTACACCATGTTGCTGAACAGGGAATCGACTTTAGCAAAGAATGGTGGGAGGCGTGCCTCGCCTCGTTCCAACATGCCGATTCACAACCCACCACCACGCATACACCCCCACCTACGAGCGATCTAGGAATCCCTTTCTCTCCCGCTGCCGTCACTGCCTATCTGCACGCCTACCTAGACGCACAACACCGACTCATCACCGCCATCCAGCCAAGCGTGATCGGCCACTTTGACCTCTGCAGGCTGTACGTCCCCTCTCTCCCACTCGATTCTCCTGCCTTGCCAGGAGTATGGGACAAGGTCCAACGTAACATCCGAGCGGTCGTTGCGTACGACGGTATGTTTGAAGTCAGTGCTGCGAGTTTCCGGAAAGGCTGGGAGGACGGGTATCCAGGAAAAGAGGTGTTGCAGGTGTGTAGACGCTTCGCTTTCCTCCTGCGCTCCGGGTCGCAGCGCGTACTAATCGGTCTGTTTGCACCATAGTCTATCCTGGCACATAAAGGCCGTTTGTGTCTCTCTGATGACTCTCACGGTCCGAAAGCGGTTGCGCTCAACTACCTCCGTTTACGTGACTACCTCCTCGCCGAGGATGTGACAGAGCTCTGGTATCTGGCAAGTCGCCCTACCGAACATACCTCTGCCACCTCAACGCCGGAACGAGCGATGCCATGGCTGGATATACAACGACAAAAGGTGATTCCGAGGCGCTATGAGGGGAAATGGGCGGATGATGAATTCTGGGCAAAGCTGGAAGAGCGGGAAAAGCAGGTAACTGCGCCGAGTGCATAGAAAATGATAGGATATAATATATGACAGACGCAATGTCCATGGGAACATGACCAAGAGTAAACTACAGCTTGAACGAAGCAAGCGGAGACTGAATCCGCCTCCTCCTGGGTCCGCCCGAGCCTACCCCTTGGCGGGGCCTAGAACAAACCCAAGGTGGCAACAACGGCACCAACGACGACGCTCAATCCTCCTACAGCGACCGAGTGAGAGACCCGGGCACCACTCGTGGTCATCGCATTAGTCGAGTTGGTGGTCAACACACCGGCGGCAGCCGTGATCAGTTCCGTAAAGTTGGTTCCACAAGTCTCGCCGAGGGATTCCCACAAGGCTTGTTGGGCGCCCAAGATGGGGGACGCGCCAAGTCCGAGGGCGTACGGGGTTTGTGCTTCCCACGCCACATAGGAAGCCATGACGTTCTTTGTGCAGGTGGTGCACAAGATTGAGGCGGACATGTTGGGTTGGAGGAAGAGGTAGGAGAGTGAGGTTGTTCGGAAGGTGGTGGTGTTCGGGGTCATGATGGTCGTCGTGGCCACGTCGTCACCTTCGCCTCGAGCGGCGACGATTCGCTTGGACAAGGCATTGACGGCGTTGATCGGGGTGTAGATGACCAAGTTGGCAGCGGCAGCTGCGACAGGTGCAAACATCTCCTGCGCGGTCGTGCCGTAAGTAGCCGCCAACGATTTGAACATGCTCGCCGTTGAGTTGGCAGCAGCAGTGGCATTCGCGTTGGCTACTTGATCAGCAATGGGAGTTCCATTGCCTGATGCGGACGTGGTAGAGTTTGTCGACCCAGCTTCCTCTGTCACACCGGAAGAGCCGATTTCCAATACACAGTACCGCGATGTGGCGCCGTTCTTGGTGCAAATGGCGTTTCGGAACGGGTTGACGACGTACAAAAAGTCATACATGTCTCGTACGGCGGCGTTACCGTTGTCGTTGGCCTGCAATTCGGTCTTGCATGCCGAGTAGAATTGCGATAGGTAGGATCGAACGAGGCTGTTTGAGCAGCCCGATGAAGATGAACACAGATTGGCCAGGGTTCGAGTGATGTCGGATGTCGCGTAGGCTGCGGCACTGTTGTTGCCCTGCGCAGGGTTGAACAAGGCTGTGACATTGGTCAAGGGCTGAACGCACGAAGCAAACTTGGCGTCGCCGTTCAAACTGTGCAAGTACGTGGAGCACGAGGTGGAGATGTCGCTGGGAATCATGGCGGTAGAGATGTTGTTGGCAGAAGCTGAAGCAGTGGCTGCAGAAGCGGTGAGCGATGCTGAAGCAGAAGACTATAAATGGGGTGTGTGAAAGGGTTTAGTTGGAACGGAGAGAAAGAGTGTACATAGGCGACTCGACTTACAGAAGCGGAGTCACTGACATCTTGGGCATATGCACCTGCACTGGCGGCTACGGCGAGCACGACGGTGTTCTTGATGGAGAGCATTCTGGTCGGAGTGGTTGTATTGAGGGGTACGTGGTAGATACGAGGAGGGTATTAAGGACCTTTTGAAATGAGGGACAGATTGCGCTGATGAACAAAGGAGGGTGGGGTGTGATCCGGATTGGCGGTTCACGCTGTGCTGGTCGGGTTGCTGATCTGTGGTGGCTGAGGGAGATGTCAAATGGTAAACCCCACGACCTCTTTCAAGGAATATCAAGGCCGAGTGTACGACTCACCAGTGCGAGGACTGGGTGTGGTGGTGACCGAGTGGGCTTGCTCGTTTGCGTCGGCTTTTTGCTATTGTTTGGGCAATTTCTATCTATGTCGGGCGTTGTGCGAGAGTGGGGATATGACCAGGCAGCAATGGGCGCGTCGGTCGAGGTATTTACAAAGTGACCAGTCAAACGGCTGACTTGCAGGCAGTCACAAGCTATATATATGAGTTGTGAAGAGGGATTAGGGAGTCCAGATTGGGACTCGCTCAGTCCCCGTTGGAATAGCTGCCTGGCAGCGGAAAAAGAGCTGGACAAAGCATCGAAACCCACCCATCAGCTCATCCGTTCAGCAAAATTTCATGCCTGGCCGCCGCCTCGTGCAAACAAGCCACTTGCGGCGCACCACCAGCGGCCCAGTTTTCGGGGCCGCGGCTGGGCAGTACCCTAAAATGCAGTTCTTAATTACTCTCGGCACATGAAAGATACCCAGAGAACATTAAAGATGCAATGCAGGGTCGATCACCCTCGTTTTAACAACAGTATTTTGACAACTGCTGATGCTTCGGGCGCGGCGGGTGCTCACGGCGAGAGAGACCATGACTGGCCTTGTTCAATCGGTTCAACGCCCTGGTAATTTCGATTAACTCTGCAATGCGACACTGTTGTGAGCGATGTGAGTGGTAGCAGAGACGCTCTAGCTGCTGGGGAATGTTGGTTTCTAAGCTCGCAATGAGGCTTATACGGCCCATATGCTCTGTATATTTTTGCTAGACGAGCCAACTGTAATCCAATCTACCTCTATACAATCCTTCTCTATATCTCTGCTCTCTCTCTTCTTTGTACGTGTCTTCACGGGATTCATAACTCACGGCTTGTCCGCACTTATGTCCAACAACCGCCCATCGATCATCGGACTAACGATCGCCAACTCCATGTCTAAAGCGCGCACTTCCTCCCGGTTGGAGTCGTTCACCAGGAACGCCGCCTTCGGCACGTCTGTTGTCGTCGGGGAAGAAATGGATCGTGTTGAGCTCGACTTGCCATTGCCATTCAGGAACTTGCCAGCCCGGACACTTGCGCCGTCCTATATCGTCCTCGAAATCAGCAAGAGACGTACTTCCGCCATCCACTCCACCTGGAGGACAGGCACTTACGAAACAGTCGGCATCACTCATATGATCGTGTCGTGCGACGTGTAGTGCATCCCGAATATCGGTATTGGAATGCGCCACAACATGTCGCCTGGGTGTTCCCCCGGGGGAAAGGATGGTACTCGCTATGGGGGACGATCCTGCTTGAAAGCCGTCGATTGCGGAGATCGACGTCGTTGGACTGTGCAGAACCCCGTTGGGTTCATGGTGGCCGGCGTGATCGTGTGAATAGTCTGCATCGTAGCTCCATTGTCTGCGTGCGCGAGAGATGACCTTGTCTGTTCGGGCAGACAAGTGTTTGAGGTGCTCATCTCGGATTTGCTTGTGCCGGAAAATATATGCCGAGCCTGATGCCATCACGTATCAGAGCCTGTTTTTCAGTCGACCAAGAACATGCTTACCCAACAGGAAACTTCGGACGATGCTGCTCATGATCTGGCCATTATCATCGTCGACGATAAACTTGCGGTTCTTGAGTGCGTCGAACCCGTCATATCTGAAAGAGTAGCAAGGTTAGAATGACCGTTGAGGGGGAGAGAACCCGCAGGCAAACCGAGGGCCTACCCTTCAGCCATGTAGTTACGTGTGATCTATAGGGTATCTTGTCAGCTCGATGACGCAATGACAAGCTTTCGTCTCTTGCGACCAAGTACGTGAGTTCCCACGTACGATTCTATAAACCCTACTAGTGTCATCCCTCTTGACTTCCTCTCCCAGCACAACCGCTCGTTGTCTGACCTCGACACGAGTCCCGTCTTCCTGCTCGTAAAACTTTACAAGATCCCCTGGGCTCTCATATTCTTCCTCCGGATCATCGCCGTTAGTCGCGGGGCTCTTGACCGAGTGTACGCTAACGACTCGTTGTCCCGGTGGTTTTGTGTGATCCCACTTGACTCGTAACCCAGCAATCACAGGGAACCGGCTAAGAGGATATGGCGTCAACATACATGAGCGGCGACAGACGCGACACGTCTAACGCTCACCCTTCTTGTGCTGGCCATTTGCTCAGAGCGCTTTCAAGCACATCGTGTATGCCTTTACCGTCGATCTAACGATGAATCGGCGTATCAGCAAAACGTGCATCGCTTCATAGCCGACGGTATGACGTACCTCCAAGCAGACGACTGGATCGTCAAAGGGCAAGATTTCCAGAATATCGCCAAGCGTGATTTTTCCTTGCATGACCACGACGTACGCATGGTCAGTAAATCACCTACCGATGCCAAAGTGTACGACTCACCAGGAGGATACACGCTATCGCCACGCAATGTTCCGCCACAGATGATCACGGCATCCGCACGCCCGTCCACCTGCCTCCTCGAATTAGCCTTGCCATCCTTTCCGCCACCCGACAACTCGGACGTCTCCTCCAACATCTCCGCATACGCATGCAACAGGATATCCGCCACCCAATTCCCAATCGCCATCTCCTGCGTCCGCACCTGTTCGCTACGCACATCAAATGGCGTAAACGTGAAACACACGGGGTTGGAGAGCGTTGAGGTGACTGTGGAGAGGAGGGAGTGGACGAGCGATTCGATGGCCGGGGACGAAGGCGTCTCCGGCGTGATTTCATGGTGTTTGCCTGTCCCCGCGTCGCCAAAGTGGGATCCATTAGCGACCAGGGATTCTCATGGTCCAAGGGAAGAGGGAGCGGGACTTGCCAGTCAGGGATTTGATCACCCGTCGTCTAACACTTCCCGCAGGCTGCGCCTCCAATTCCAAGACGGCTTCAGTGAGATCTCGGAAATCGGTTCCGCTCTTGATCAGACTGGGGGGGGCGGGGGGGGGGGGGGGGGGGGGGGGCGGGGCGAAAGTGAAACAAGGATGATCAGCTCATCCGTTATGGAGCCATGAAAGGAGAAAGCGACAGATACGAACAAGACACCATGATCCTTCTCCGTACCACGAACATTCTCTTCCCTTGTAAACCCCTCCCACGCGGTAGCGCCTTTCCCAATCTACACAAACGAAACCCCACACTCGTTCAGCCCTATCCCTTCTACATCATACGACCGGCGGCTCACGTAATACATCTAGGGCAAGCAATTCCAAACACTTGAATTAGCTTCATCCCTTCCACCCGCAGATGGCCGCCCACAACGCAGGCCATTGTGTCGCAAAACGAAGCGAGGGGTGAGGCGACTAACATGATCGTGCCCTCCAACCAACAAATCCACACCATGTTCCTGTGCCACATCCCGTCCACTCACAGCGCCGACCTGATTCGCGAGCTCGATATCCTTTCCCCGGCGCCCCGTCGGTGGTTCACGAAGAGTGTCAGCACGCAACACGATGCAACGCGGAACGGGAGGCAAGACGAAAGTGACCTACGTTCGGCACCCGACAATGCGTCAACGCGATAATCAAATCAACGTTCCACGCGCCCTCGGGGTCTCTGAGCTCTTTCGAGAGCTCGACCGCTGTCTCCGCCATTGAGCGGTGATGGAACGTTGCCGGCCACGAAGCTACATACGCGCGCGCCCGCACGGGTGCAAGTTGGCATTCGTAGGAAACCGACACGGAGCGAGCGAGTCGACAAGGTATACGTACGGATCGTGGCTATCCAGTCCCTGCGCGCGGACACGTCCAGTCAGCTACGCTGCACCCAAGGCAAAGCGGGGCAAGGGGGGGGGGGACTCACTTCTCCACGAGGCCAATAACGCCGACCTTGACTCCCTGCTTCTCAAACACGACGAAGCGCTGCACGGCATCCGGCTGTTTACCGGTGGCCGAGTCGACGATGTTGGAGAGGAGCCAGGGGAAGGTGCATGACTTGATGAGGGTGCATAGGTGGGCATAACCAAAGTCTGTTCGTTGTGGTGAGGATAGGTAAGGCGGAAGCGGGGAACTCGTTGATCGGTGGATTCACTTACCAAAATCATGGTTCCTATTGCACATGGCAAAGGTGTGCAGCGTGGCAGGTCAGACAGTATGCCAGCTGCACCGGAAGCGAACAGACGTCGCATACACACCCGCAGCATGCCACATCGATTTCGAGCGCGTTCATGATCGGTACCTGAGAGCGGAGAGGAGATGGTGGTGATGGGTTAGTCTCGAAACGAGTCCCGACGGTGAGCTGGCCGGGAGGGTGAATACCATGTGTGATCTGCAGATGCCAACGAGCGGTTAACGGCGACCGGTGGCAAGACGTCAGCGGGAGCAAGGGAAGAGAAGGCTTACCCTCTCGTGACCGAGCTCTCGACAGAAGGGTTGAACACTACAAGCCGGGGCGCGCGTTCAGCTCGGCGAGCGACGCAGATCCCTTACGTCGTCGGACTCACCATCTCCCGCGAACAGCACCAGGCCCTCCCTGGCGCCTGTTGCTGCCTGCGCTGCGTCCCAGCCGTCTCGAATGCCCAACAGCGTCCTGGCAAACTGGCTGACGGAGATGTACTCCTGCTGCTCGCGCTTGCCCGCCGAGTCCGGGTCCGGGTCCGCGGCGGGGCGGGAGGCATGGGCGGGCGGGGCAGTGTATTTCTGGGTGACGCGGTAGACGTCGTTGAATGCGAGCAGGGGCAGGTGGACCGTGGCGGGCGACATGATAGGGGCTGTCCCGTGATAGGGGCTCTCGCGCCAAGACGGGGCGAGGATGCTCTTTGATGGATCTGCGCGGGTGCCCTGAAACGCCAACGCGACCACCCGATCGGCGACGTGCTGACGTCATCCGATCCCTGCTTGATAGGCGTAGCAGCTCGAGCAGCTTGTTGGATGAGCGGGCCTGTTGACCAGCTTGTCCCGCCCGATGCCCGAGCTTCCCGGTGAGCGCTGCCGGCTCTGTCCCTCTCCGTGCGCTAACCCCGCTCCCCCGCAGAGGTCGAACGCGCGCGCAAGCTGGTCGAGACGACCTGCAAGGGGTACCGGATCGCCGACGTGCAGACGTGGGACGACGCGATCGTGTACACCGGCGGGATCACACATCGGGATTTCGTGAGTCGGGCCGGGGGGACTGCTGTAATCGCCGCTGCCCGCTGATTCCGCCGCGGGTATAGGCCGAGGAGCTGCGAGGACGCACCATCACGGGATGCTCGAGGAAGGGCAAGGTGTAAGGCTCTCCGGAGGCGCCATCACGACGCAACACCATGGCTCATCACCCCTGGTCTCCCTTTCTCAGATTCTGGATCGAGCTGTCAGGGGACGCAAGGCTTCCCGTCATGCACTTTGGAATGAACGGAATGCTCATGGCAAGTCTTTTCCCGCGATCGTTCCTACCCCATCAACCCATGCGTCTAACACAAGGCCGCCGCATTTGCGATGGATAGCTAAAAGGCCGCGAACCGGATTGGTACATGCGTAAACCGAGAAGAAGGGCGGAGGATGCCCGTGTCTGGCCTCCACCAAAGGTGAGACTCTCCAACTCCCTCTCCCCTGAGACACGCGAAACACTTGCTTGCTCGCTCGCTCGTCGCTCACTCACTACCCCGAGGCGTGAACAGTACGTCAAGTTCCTGCTGAAACTGGAGCCTCAACCGGGCTCGGTCTCTGACCAGCCGCAGGAGCTCGCATACCTGGACTGTACGTACCCATCCAGACGCTTCCCCGCCCACCGGGCACCTAACAACGCCCACCGTCCTCCCACGCCCGCCCGCAGCACGAAGACTCGGCAAGCTCCGCCTGCTTCCCCAACCAGTCACCTCCCACCCTCCCATCTCCGACCTCGGCTTCGACCCGTACCTCTCCCCACCTCTTCTCCCGGAATTCACCACCCTCCTCCGCGCGCGACCGCGCTCAACGATCAAAGGCCTGATCATGGACCAGTCGTTCAGCGCCGGCGTCGGGAACTGGGTCGCCGATGAGATCCTTCACCTCGCCCGGATCCACCCGGCGACGCCCGTGGGCTCGTTGACGGACCCACAGGTGGGCGAGCTGTGGACGTGTATGAAGCGCGTCGTGCAGGTCGCTGTGGAAGCCGATGCGGATCATAGCAAGTTTCCAAAAGGTGGGCTTCTCTCCTCCGGGCCCTGTCCTCTGAAAGAAAGGCGCTGACAATCGGTGCGATCGTGTAGACTGGTTGTTTAGTTGGAGATGGAGCAAAGGGAAAAAGGACAAGAACAGGAAGACAAAAGATGCCTCTGGAGGAATGAGACTTGTACGCCCCCTTTCTCCCCGCCCATAGGTGGCCCCTCGTCACAGGTTTTCTGAGAACCATCCATGTATCCCTCCCGCCAACTGTAGCCGGATGGATCCCCCGCGACGCTCAAGTTTATCACCGTCGGCGGTCGGACGTCGGCATATATCGAGGAACTGCAGAAACTGCCCGACGGCGTCGTTTACAAAGAGCCTGTGAAACGGGGCAACAACGTACGCTTCTCCGCCTTCTCCATCATCTCCTTGGTCAAGTGGTGACTGACTGACGCATGTTTTGCGCCCGTCAGGCATCGAAAGCAGGCAATGTTGATCTCCCCGAGGACCACTCCTCATCCGATGAACTGACACACCAAGGCGAATCCGTCGACGATGCCAAGCGGGCGAGCGTCAAAGCGGAGAAAGATACATCGCGGTCCGCATCAACGATTCACCGACGTCGAGCATCAACTAAACGCAACGGCGGCGGCGGCGGCGGCGGCGGCGAGGCCGCCGCGTCCGAGGTGCTGGTCAAGGCCGAAGAATCAAGCGAGTTGAGCGAGGTCGAGCACGACGAGTTGTCTCGCAGTGGCGATACATCCAACCAGGTACGCGGAGCACGGAATACGATTCCTCCGTTGAGAATCATTCTCATTCACGTTACCGCCCTCTGGTCATGCAGATACCTGTGACGCGAGGTACGAGACCCCGAGCGGGAACGGTAGTGGGCCCTACGGGGGGAAACAAGAGGGTGAGTCTGTTGGCCGAGAGAACGGTGTAACAAGGACTCTGGAGCAAGCTGGTGAGCTGACCGACTGGAAAAGCTGTTCTCGACCTTGTCCTCGTCGCGCGCATGTCTGCCCTTTACCTTGCCGCCGCCGCCGCCGCCGTCGTCGTTGACTGATCCCCGCCGGATATACACCACTTTTCCATACCTCAATGGCGCATTGACGATGTCTAGAAATATTCTGGCACCCGAGCGGGAAAAGTGGCGGGCAGGGATGGGCTGGCTGAGGCTGCTGCAAAGGGTCGGAAGAGGACGAAGGGGAGGGTAGTGAATCGGTCGCGAGAGGGAGGTTCGTCGGACTTGAGTAGCCTTTCTGAGGAGGAGGCGGTGTAGTGATCGCATGGGGAATGAGCTATTATACAATGAAGGGATGAACTAAGCCTCCTCGCACAAGATACAGACTTCTTGTTGTTTCGAGTAGGCTCTTGTTCGTTCGTAATGTTTACGCCCGTTTCCTCCTCGGATCTTCTTCCGCCCGCGGGAAGATGTTTCGCGCTCGCGAACGAAACCTACAACGACTTTGGTGGAAAGTGGGCAGGACATGTTCTCACACCACATAGATATGGCGAGCATGGGTAATTTCCGAACGGCGCTCTACACACGCAAACAACGTCAGGCAAATTCAGCTCCAGCCAACTTGCGAACCGAATATTTGGAGTCATCGACTACCGCTGGCTGCATCGCGTTCTTGAAGAGAAAGTTCTAGATCATCTCGAACGATGGATGGATCTCTTGTGAACTAGTGTTTGCACGGACCGAACTTGGCTGTAAAATCTGTACTTGAGATCTTGTCGATGACCCTCTGACATGTGGCTTGCGGATGCTGCATTCCAGGCAGAAGTGCAGGTACGACTCGCAGCGACAAACTGCTTTTGCCACCAATTCACTGGACATACAAAGTCAGGAGGTGGACAGTCACGGGGCGAGCTATATTCACCGCCATTCAGAAAGGCAAACAGAATGATGGGTCATTCAAATCCATTTAGCCTTTGTAATCGGTGAAAGTGCCTTTGCCCACGTACCAGCGCCGTTTGCACGCCAACACACCCGAAGCCCCCCCCCCCCCGCTCCCGAGCGGCGGAGAGAGAAGTATCAAATTCGATCAGATAATTCATATAAAAAACCATCTACATCGCTGTGCGCATGCCATACGCTGACAGCATATGTGCACTTTACAAATTCTGAGCTGTATATCCGAGACAAACAACATACCAGCGGGGGGACATAGAAGCCGTACAAAGCCAAGAAAACAACCAGCAAGCAGAAAACGTCCATCTAGAATCGTGAAAAAAAGGTCATGTGGATACCAAAAAGAAAAGCCATCATCGATCAATGAGTGTCTAGGAAACCCGTCAAACGAGTCGAATACGAAGGTGCGAATCAGGTTCGACCCCGGTCACTCGCACCAACCGCATCTCGGAATCCCCGGCGACGGTCTCCTCTGCGACATGCAGTGCCGTCCATTCCGAGGATGACGTCTCCTCGCCGCCACCCCCTGCTTGAATCTCCGCGACGAGGCCGGTGTGATCGCGCAAGCTCGTCAACAGGAAAACGTCCCCGCCCGTCACCCCGGTGGAGTGGATATAAGCCCGAACCACCGTCGTTCGTGTTTTCAGTACGCTCATGGTGGTGGTCTCCAAGGCCTGCTGTTGCGGCTGGGTGACGTCTTGCTCGGCCTTTCGAGGGGCCGAATCAGGGTTCGTTGTGCCCAGAAGTGTGTGTTGTGACGTCCCTGCGTAGTCGGTTGCAGAGTTCTAGCACACACAATAGTGAGGTAGTCAATAAACGATACGTTGACCGAGTCCCCCACATGCGGTGAGAGTTACCTTTTGAAGCAACGGCGTTGTTTCCTTCTCGTCCTCAACAGTCGCGTCGTCCCCGTGCGGCAGATCATCATCCGCCTCACGCGCATCCTCATCCTCCACCTCCCGATCGTCTCCATCATTCGCATGCGCCGAGGACCCCGTCCATCGTCGTCGAAACCAGGAAAGCGCGCGAAAGTACAGAGACTGGAAGAACCCGAGAGTGATCCACAAGAACCGGAGGAACGATTTCTTCGGCACGGCGGCGGCCCCTGGTGCCCCCGCAGAGGTCATGTCTCGCTCTCCAGTTGCCGCATGGGCGTTGGTAGCCACGGGCGTAGGCGTCGCGGAGGGGACGTCAGTTGACCCTGGAGCAAGGGAACGACTTCCACTCTCTACCGCTTGCAGGTCGCCGGTCCCCAGTCCTGCCTCCTCATTCATCCTGGGAGGAACAAACGCGAACCCTTGCTCCGCTGTCGCTGGTTTGCCATGCTGGGTAGGCACGTCCTCATGTTCGAGTACTTCCTCGAGCGAGGTAACTGAAGTTTCGTCCTCCTCATCGTGTTCCGAGGAACCAGGCGTGGTGAACTCGGTGGCAAAGGTAACCGCGCTGTCACCCGAGCCGGGCGCAGCATCGCTCGTCTCGCTCCCTTGTTGTGCCTCTGCGCCCGTGGCGTCCGGTACAGCCTTCGGTGTCGCCGGCGGGGGGATAACTTGTTCATCGATGAAGAACTCTTCCCTCTCAATCGTTTCTGGCACGTACGTCCATTGTTCGTATGGTTTCCCGTTGTTGGAGGGGGCCAAGACGCCAAGGAGGACCGTGGAGCCGTCTTGTTGCATTTCGAAAAGACGCACAACTTCCACAGTGTGGAGTATCGCCGTTGTAGAATCCTTGCTGGAGAGGGCAAACGTGCGTTTCCCCTCCTCAAGGACCGTCATCGTTGCCCGCCGGTCTTGAGGGTCCCATACAGCGATCCGCCCGTCACCGGGCGCAGCGACAGCGGAACAGTCCCATTGCACCATACGATCCTGTCTGGATGTTGGAGAAAAGTAGGCGACTAGGCGTTTCGGCATCCCGGAATACAGGAGGGCGACAGTGTGCTCATCCGCCGTCGTGGCCTTTTCCCCCTCATCGACGTTGTCATCGCGAACGAATCGAGGAAGGTATTCCCAGGCAGGAAGACCAGAGGAGGAGAAAGATGACCCGCCGTGGCTCAACAACGAGCGGAAGGCTTTCGACCTGTCCCCCTCCCCGCCGGCAAACCCGAGACCGCAGTAGGAAGCGTACGCAGCTGGCGGGGCTGTGCTTTTGGTGCTTCGCGAAGCAGGTACGAGTGAAGCGGTCACAGTGGATAGGTAGCATTCGGCCGGGGGAAGGAGGGCGAATGCTGTCGATGTCAAGGCTGTTGATGGTGTCGGCTGGAACGTGGCGAATGGCGGCGACGCAGTAGTGCGGGACGGATGAACATAGACGAATGAGAGGTCGTGCTTTGAGGAGTCGGATAAGAGCACGCCGTGGGGGATGTTTCTGGTTGCCAACCGGCGCGATAAAGTAGTGGTGTATCAGTGAGTGGTGTGCATCTACTCATGTGCAGTGACGGGAACCCACCTGTCGTCCATATGAACGCCGAACCCGTCCCACTTGTCCAGGGCAAAATCCAGCCAGTCGTCCCCCTTCCACAACCCCGCACCATCGGAGCTATCATCATTGTCAGACGAAGAGAGCACGAGCTCCACCCTCCCATTGCCTCCCATATCACCCAACCACGTCACTTCCCCGGACGAGTGCTGGATTCGGTAAGTATATCCGAACGAGCACTGCTCGACCTCTACGGACACATGCGCGACGAGCACTGCGGGCGAGGCTGGCAGCGGCGAGAAAGGGACCGCTCGCCACACGCCGTCGACGGCGTCGGTCCATAGCTCAACGCGCGCATCGCCGCTGTGTTCGGCGGAAGCGGTAAAGGTCAGCAGCACACGGGCGTCGGCGGAGCGGGGGAGGACGGCGGGCGCGGGCAGGCGGACGGTGGAGCACGTCGCGAGGGCCGGGAGGAAGGTGATCGGCGCCATGGTGGCGTGCGCGGGGACGGCGGGAGAGGAGGCGGTGGGCTCCTTTGGCCGTCCTTTAAGGCTTCCCCGCGGCGGATCCCCAACCACCCGTTAGTATCCGAAGATAGGCTTCCGGGCGCGCGGATGCAGGCAGCGTCCTCCGCCCATGTCCCCGCCGGATAACGTCATGCCTCGGCCAAAGCCGCTTCCTCGGTCGAGCCCCACATCGCGCCTCGGTAGCGTGCAATTATATTCCCAAATATACATAATACATCATCCCGCGCAGACAGACACTCCAACACAAACTAGTACATGAACCGGAACCCAGGATGATCATCCCCGAGATCGATGATTTCCTCCTTGCTCATCCCCGTCAACCCCCACCGCTCGAGGTACTCGCGATCCTCCAAGTCCTCCTGCCACGTCGTGTTCTTCCCGCGCACCGCTGCGACGGCTGACACCCCGCCCTTTCCCTCCGCGCCGCCGCCGATCTCCAGAGATGTCAACGACGAGGAGGAAGGCGCGTCCGGGTCGTGCACGGGCCCGTATTGCGCGTCTCGGCGGGCGTTCTCACGACGCAGCCCAAAGTAGAGGGCGATGGCGCATACAAAGGTCATCTGCAGGGTTGGACAAACGAGCCAAGGTTAGGTCTAGTCCTGCGCAGAGTTACATGGCGGTGACTCACTGCGCAAAAGGCCAGCGTGACAGCATGGGCGGTGATATACCTCGGCGCGTATTTACTCTGGTACACCCTACGAAAAGACAAAGTATCAGCGCCGAATCTCCCGCTTGAATTGCGCATCCACGTGGACTCACTGAGAAGCGACAATGCCGCCTGCATTCCCCAAGGAAAACACCATGCCCATGGAGACCGCTTTTTTGTAATGGTTTCCAAAGTTTCCTGCGGCAAACACGATCGTGGTGGCGATGCACGGCGCGATGGACCCGATGGTCAAGAACACGGCAAAGTATAGTCCACCGGGGCGAGAGAGCGGGATGGTGATGAGCAGAATGTACCCGACGACCGCCATAAAGCTCCAGAAGATTAAGAAGACGGCGCGTTTCCCCGTTTTGTCGGAAAAGTAGGCAGTGACCATGGTCGTGATAAACGCAAACACGTAAGGTGGGGTCGAGAGCAGGAGCGATTGCGGCGTCGACCATTTCCCGAGTGAGGCGATGATGGTCGGCGTGAAGATACTCTGGCTGTAAATCGGCATCGCCACGCCAATGTACGAAAACATGAACAGCCAGCTCTTCCAATCCAATGCCGCGCGCTTGACGACGCCCAGGTTGAACGTGCCCTGACTGGCGAGTCCGGTATCCGCCTTGAGCCGCTCCAAAACCATGGCCTTTTCCAATGGCGTCAGGAACTTTGTCTCTTGATCAGGCCAGTCCTGTACAAGCCAGGGCGAGAGAATACCGGCGACAAAGGTCAAAAGCCCCTCGATGATGAAAATCCACGACCAGCCCGCTTTCCCGCCCACGCCTTCCATCCGGGACAAGCCGTATCCAAGGATTCCGCTGCACATCAAGGTCTGGTAAGTACAGCACGGAACGACGCTGTTGGACCTGGCTTACCCAAATGCACCTGCCATAACCGCGCCACCGAAGAAAAGCGAGATACGCTTCGACGCTTCCTTTCGCTTATACCACCCAGACAAGAAAAACGAGATACCTGGAAACCCGCAAGGAACGTGTTAAGACGGCGAGAGGAGTTAAACAATGCATTCGGTCGAGGAACCTACCAGGGAACAGGCCACACTCGAATAGACCGAGCAACAACCTCAACGCCAACAACTGCCCATACGTCTTCACCAGACCCATACACACCTGAATGATCGCCCAGAGGATCACGATCGTGGGGATCCACCGACTCGGCCGGAATTTCTTGAGGACGAGGTTGGACGGGATCTCGAATGCCACATAGGTGACAAAGAACACGGTGCTAGCGATGTTGAACTGGTATTGCGACATGTGGAGATCTTTTGTTAGTCCCGCGAGTTTGGCTGTTCCGACGTTGGTCCGGTCGAGGAATGAGAGGGTGAAGAGGATGCTATAGGAGTCACGGGTACGAGGTACTTAGTAGTGTTTCCGAGCAGTCGCCACCGCGGCCGTCACTACTCACGTCATCCACGGGACTAGCCTCTTATCCAGCTTCCACAGCAACGCCTTCTCCCGCCTGGCATACTCCTCAGGGCTCATATTCCGCAGCTGCTCCTTGATCGCCTCGTCATCTGGGTTATCAGGGAGAGGCGATGGGTTGTGATTCGTCGTGGTGCCATTGGAAGGCACGAGGATGGAGGACGAGGGCGAGTCGATTCCTTCCGTCTTTTCGGTAGACATTGTTGGCGTGGGCTCTCACACGAATGGCGATGTCCAGAACGAATTTGCTATAGGAAACAAACAAGAGTTGCGATGTCCAGAATGGTAGAATAAACAAGTTACGGGCCATCGTTCACAAACGCCACATTCGGCCTCCCCTCCTTGCTCTATATACATCGCCGCCATCGCTCCCTCTCAAACCCGAACTGTAGCACACTTCTTCGGCCCGTCGAACAGGCTCCATCCCACCCGAAAATACAGAAGTGTACTGTTATCGCTAGCTCCCTAGCCGATCAGTCATTCCACAGTCAACGAGCTAGTCAACGAGGCAAAGAGCAGGTTGGGAACCGGACTGACTGCCGGTTATAGACATGTTCTAGCGCGTACCGGCGATGTGGTGCCCCTAGGAACAGCTATGGGAACTCTTCTCGCGTCATTCTCGTTTCTCCATTACAGCCTTGAGCAGGGATATTAACGCAACCACAGCCTCCTCAGAATGCCTTGGTATCTTCCTGGAATCCTGGAATCACTAAATTCCCAATACTTGTTGCCTTAACAGCTGCAAGTACCATACCTGGCAATTGATGAGACTTTGACATCTCGATGCCGAAAATATCGTCCACACGGAATATCAATATCCAGCCGGCCCGGTTATGGGAGCTATTGCAGAGTGTGGCTTAAAAGCTCGCTTGCACCACGTGGGAGCCGTCTAATTTTGACGCTTTTTCGGGGCCGAATTGCTTGGCCGGAGTTGATGAGCGAAAACCTTCGTGGCGATTGGTTGGGAGGTGTGGCACCGGTGACCCGAATTGTCTCAGCGGACATTTGTAAATGCCGATCATGTCGGCGATCTAGCAAGGCTGATAAGGACGACTTTCGTTAATCCGCAGATTCAACGGTGTTGGTTCAGGAAGTTGTTTAGGACAAGTGGGCAACAGGAAACATTCGGCCGTCACCAATCAGGCGATCCGTAGCGGATATCGATAACCTGTTGGGACGCTGTCACAGGTCTGCCCGAGCTGGATTCTCCACCATAGCTTCCGATCGGTGCACGGCTTGATGTAAGACGATGTTCCAACTGCCATGCTGTCTGTAGCAGGTAGCCATACCAGCAGCCTCAACTTGCTCATGTCACCCCTCGAGTCATTTTGTCTTCCTCCAGCACTCTGACCTTCCGAAAAGCTATCTGAAACTCGACAGTGAAAGAATCGATGTGGTGAACAACCCAAGAACGTTTTCTCGGTCATCGACAGCTCATCTCCGTCTCGTCTGATGCGTGACGTAAGCTTCCCGCTGATGAGCACCATTCTGATGTGGCTATTTATGTGATGATCAGAAGACGATGGGCGGGCGACACTTCCGGCACCGCTCACAGTTGCAACACGGTGATATATAGGTCGGTGATTTCTGGCTTCTCATCCCTTTCTCTACTCTGACAGGCTACCTTCCCCAGTCACCAGCAGCACACGGCACTACAGGTCAGTCATTACGCATATATTGCTCCTCCACTTCAGTCTGATACGCCGCCTTGTCTAGTCACAGCCATGTCAGTCACCGTCCTCATCACGCTGGGAAGCTCCAAGCAAGCCAAACACTTGATCCCTATTCTCCTCGCCCAACCGAACGAGAGCTATCACATCAAAGCATTCTGTCATTCCCTCACATCTGGGACCAAGCTCTTGCATGAATATGGACAGCCCCACAACCTCTCCATCGTCGTAGGCGACCAGAATAACCCACGAGAAGTCGCCAAAGTGTTCCAAAATGAACACGTCGACGTCGTCTACCATATCAGTCCGCCTTTTTCCGTTGACGAAGAACATAACGGTATCAATTTCATCAAGGCAGCTGAAAACGCTGGCGTGCGGCATTTCGTGTACTCGAGCGTCTTGCATCCATTCCGGAAGAAGATGGTTCATCATCATGCCAAGCTGAACGTCGAAGAGTACCTTACAGAGTCGACCCTCAATTACACCGTCCTTCAGCCCACGCACTTTTTCCAGAATGTCAATGTGAAAACAGCGGTGGAAGAAGGATCACTCAACGTCCCTTACAACCCTGACAACGAGATGGGCTTCGTGGACTTGCGAGACGTTTCACAGGCGGCTTTCAAGGTAATCTCCGAAGGCCCCAAACACTACCGCGCACGATACGAACTCGTCGGCGACAACCAGCCTTACAGCACCATCGCAAAGACTATCACAGCCGTGTCCGGGAAGGAAGTGACGGCTCGACGCTCCGATGCGGCGCAAATGGCTAGGACTATGAGCAAAGGCGACAAGGATGCGTATGAGCGTGCGATCAGGATGTTTGTGTATTATGATTCATGGGGGCTGACAGGGAACACGAACATTTTGGAATACTTGTTGGGTCATACACCTACATCAGCCGAGGAGTATGTCAAATTTTCATTGGGTAAATAGCCGCGGCCGCTGCATGTACGCACGGATCACATGGGGTAATCAACGTTGTAAAGTATATTCTTATACACCAGCTGTCCTGTTTGTCTTTTTATTTACCTTCGTGAACGCGCCTGTCACAAAGCGCATTTGAGGAGCACGCCAAAGGATGCCCAAATATCCTTGAAAAGGAGCGATCTCCTGCAACTGAAACCAGATCAGAGGCCTTTTCCATTTTGACACACTTTAACACCTCTCATTTACTCTTCAAAGGGCAACGGACGAGGCGTTACATTATATATGTGGTGAACTTATCAGTACCGGGAGACACCTCGACGGAGTGAGAGCATTCCGGGAAACAGCGCTTGCAATGAAGATAGCAGGATCAGGGCTCGTCGCCACTCTGTATTTCGGTGTCGTTTGTGCTTGGATGACTCAGCCGTTGAGGGCAATACATAGCAACCTTTTGGCCGATAGAGACCAGGAAGCCGGGTTGGTTGGTAGAGGTGAGTGGAAAGTTGCCTTTTCACGTTTTGAAAGCGCCTTAATTGATTTAATGCGACTGCTTTCAAATGCAAATGACCTGCTACCTTCCTGTGGGCATATCGTGCCTGATGATCACCATAAATCCTTCTCAATGTTGTAGATACAGCGTTTCTACCTTCCGACAGCACGACAAGCCCCGAATCAGACTGTCATTCTCGGCTTATTTCGACTCTGAAGCTATCATGCCACAACACACAATCAGAAAGAATTGGAGGCGAGTTTCCTACCCTTTATCCCATGGTCACTTAAACTTATGACATTGACACTCCACATAACAGTTAGCATTGCCCTGACTTTATGCTCTATCGCTTCTGCACGTCAGCCGCCGCCGACAGAATGCGACAAATGGGCATCAACTCGGTGGACGGAAGACAACTTGAAAGGATGGAGAGAGATGCCAGGCGACAGTGTAGAGGACATGGACAGGATGGGTCGCTGCTTAGAGTGAGCTGTTTTGGAAATCGTAGAAGTAAGTACAGATGTTCTGATGGGATCCACGATTTAGGGCCCTACATCGGAGTCCTCAAGATTGGAGTAGCTATAACGGTTATTTGAGCAACGCTAGTGAGTCTGAGCAGCGGATGCACTCTATCGGCAACTTCCTGACGTTCGTCATTAGTGCAACTATGTCATGCTCTTCAGGGAATCCAACAACAGGGTAAGTGGCTTTGCTTTACATTTGATCAGGGTCTGATTACGGAATCCGGAATAGAAATGGCGCAGTCAATCTATGTCAACATTACACACGAGAAGAAAGCCTTGCTGAGGCACATGCGCGACAATGAAGAGCGAAAGACTCGAGAACAGGAGACACTACAGGTTACTTTACGGGAAAACTTAGAAGTACGTATTTACCTCTCGCGGTAGAAGTTTCACTTAATATCCTCGGTTACTTCAGCAGGAACTACATCGGATACAAGACTCAGCAAAACAGCAATGTGATACGCTTTCGAGCTTGATCTCTCAGTTCGGACTGAAGAACATCCAGGCGCATTCTCATCTACGGGACACGGTTTCAGAGATGCGTAACGCTGGAGAAGGTTTATGGGAGCAAGTCAGGACTCGAGCGCAGGAGCAATTCGAGGTCAGTGCGGATGCGGCTCGACAGGCGATGGACAATCAGGTTAAGGAGATGCGCTACGTGGTATGTTGAATGGATCGGTCAGTTTGGTCTGTGTGCCTCATCTGAAATGCCTGCAGATAGAGAACTTGCTTGAAAGCGCTGCAGAAAAGGTATTTTCACCTCCGACGGAGATGGCAAGTAGCCGTATGGCTAACACACACAATTCACAGCATGATGTAGCGATGCAGTCAATCGTCTTGCGGCATCAACATCACATCGAAACTGCAACAATTGATGAGCAGCGACGCTTGGCTCAGATATTAAATGAAGTGACGATAGCAACAGTGGGTTTCAACGGTTGTGACCTGGACCTTCTGACTTGGAATCTGACTTCTTCTCCTCCCAGGACGGATATCGTGCTACATATGAGGAGCTGTCTCGTGAAATTAGGCGGCATCATGAGGTGAGTGTACAAGTCCATAAACGAGCCTTCTCTGCCTTCCCACTTAGCTTATATTCTTGATTTTCCTTACAGAACATAAAATCTGTGTCAAGTCTCGCTGAGCAATTGCCGTACATTCTGCAAATCGCTGTTAAACAATCGCAAGCGTTACAGGTAATATCTTGAAGCATTGAAAGCGAGCTATCGGTCTGTGCTGATTGGCCTACCCATCTTGCAGGAGTTACAAGCAAAGGAACACGAAAATCTTCGAGAAACCCTGAATCTTACCGATACTCTTGGTGGAAACTTGCAAGCGACACTCAATATGGCAGCTGCATCCCATAATGCTCTTGAAGAGCTCAAGCAAGAGATTTCCTACTCGCGTTATAGCACTACCGGCATATCCTTTTGGCGTTTGATGGGATTTGCAGGAACTTGTAAGATTCAAACTTATACTACTTGGCTCCATCGGTCTGCACACTGACACTATGCCTTTTTGCGGTCAAGTTTCACCGTATTTCTCATCACCCGCCTTCGTAGCCCTCAAAGCTCAGCCGGGTTTCAATGCCTTCACCCTTCTCGCAAGTGCCTTGGGAGCTGCCATATTCAACTCTATAACCGTAGCATTCTACTCAATCGTTCGTTTCCTGCTTACCGCCGCCGGTGTGGCTCAAGCTGACGAAAAGTGCTCACTTGTAGACCACAGTTTGGGTACTTCTCCGTACGGGAATGTGGCGAATAGCAAGAAAAGCCTGTCAAGCCGTGTACTTGGAATACTGGGCTCTCAGAAACGCGCAAATTTCTGATGTGGAGCAGATGTGAGTTTAAAATTGCTCCAAGGGGGAGGCACCCTGAAAGTGCATAACTTAATCCATTTGTTGGTTTTAGGTGTGTACGTAGGAATTCCACCGTAAGGATACAGCCTGAAGGATCGATTGCTTCCGCAAGACGAACACCTTCCAGAACAGAAATACATCATCATGTCTATAAGACTGTACAGCAACGCGATACGGCGACGTCAAGAAAGGTTTCGTTTGGGCGCAGGGTAGATTATTTGGCCAGACGAGCGCAGTCTGAGCCGCCCATTTGAGATGAACATCAATCAATAAGGAAGGGTAATCGCGTGTTTGGGCATTCGATTGCAATGTACTACCCGTTTTTCAGCCAAGAGACAGCAAGATGTTTTCCGGTAATCGCCATTGCATTCTGTATGCACAGCACAGTTGTATAAGTCGTGTAAGATGGTTTGCTTCCCCACCGGTCAGGGATAGGAGTTATCCATAGAGCTCTCCATATTAATTTGATCGCTATCAGAAGTTGTTTCAATCTGGGAGTGCTCTAGAGCAGCACCACAGTTAGAGATCAGAATTGATATAGATTTGGTGGGTGTTGCCCCTCCTGTTCCTAGAATCCCTGTTCTCCCCCAGTTCGTTATGTGTCCAACAGCAGAGGTTAGCTAACCGGTGATTGAGCTGTAAGCGTTGGTGAACAATAGACGTCGAGTCGAACAATAGGGTTTGGAGAGAGATGGCTTAACCGGTAGTGACGAGTATCGGTGATGACGGCTCATCTGTATAACTACAGTACCTGTTGATTACAACACACGTTCACTTATACGCAAGAGGGTATCCATATGGTGAGACACTCGGTTGACCCTGCCACCGCCGTCTCTCCTTTTCCGAAGCTGGCATCTCAATTGCCGCAGCCAGTGGGGGAGGTATATGTGAGAGGCCGACCATACGATCATAGAACTGCTTTTACCGCAATCAAGTCAGTCCAGCTTCAAGGTATGCAAACAAGCGATAATTACCTTAGAATCTATGGATTGCGACGAATTTGGCACTAGGGCTTCCATTCCCTCGACGTCTACCTCTCCTTTATGCTCCACACTGTGTGGCAGCACATGTGTCCTCCAGCTCTTTCTCACACTGTCGTATGATGACGTTCTCTCATGCTGACCAAGTTCTCCACCATGATCTTGCTTGCCGTTCAGGTTTGCAATGCGCCCAAGTTCGGTAGAACCCTGTTCTTCTCTTTCGCAGGATCGATTGGGAGCGAAGATGACAGTCGCAAGTCGCTGGCGGCTGTTTTGCAAGGATTCAAGCTTAGTATACGCTGAACAAAAGTCGCCATTAGAAGAGAATTCTCACGCGACCAGGGAATGAAGCACGGCAAGAAATAGCATGTTTGGCATCAGCCAGAACATGGCGCGGTCGAGGGATAACAACGTCACCCCATGTAGTTCGAAGGAGACAAAGATCCCAATCGCGAGTAAAGCAGGAGGTAACCTGTATGTATCATCGTCAGCCTGTCGTTGGTGGGAGTGGGCTCAGCTAAATCAAGCACACTGACATGGTTTCTGTTGTGATGAGGTACATTCTTCGTAGCAAAAGTTTGTTGTGCTCTTTTCTAAGTTCGTTCCTGGTGGAAGCGAGGAAGATGAACACTGTATGTAAAGAGCTAGATTAGCCCCATGTAACCTATACCTATTCGAAACCAGATGTGAACTCCAATCCGAAATCCGATGACTTACTCGATATAGAAACAAGAACGTCGATGCTGAACGACAATACAGCCCAAGCTTTTGCAATGGGACCGATCTACTCTACGGCAGTCAGTGAACTGGTCAATGCATCAAAGACACGCGAGGCCCACCTTTTCGTACCACACGAGTAATCGATCCAAATCCGGCAAGGTTCTAGTACGCGGCATACGGAATCCATATGCAACTACAGCACAGCCGAGACCCAGGGAGGCAAGAATGGCCACAATGGCTGGAAGGAGGAGCCACCATTTCCGCCCTGCAAGCTACGAGTGACACAGAAGAGTGAGCAGAATCGATTAGCGACACTGAGAAGGGTGGAATCCGGCATAATACCAGTGGCTATAGTCACCCGAAGCCGGCCATTGAATGGGGACTTACAGACCACGCTCGACGAAAGAAATAGCTAGCGGTGAAGGCGTTTGTGATCGCTATCCAGAGGCAAATCAACATATTGCAGGCCAAATCGGTGTGGAAGATGGATGTGATGTCGTTGTCGTGTTCTATGAGGAACATTGTCTTGTATGACCGAACGATATGGAAGTTAGTCAAGACCTACGATCTGGAAGGAAGAGAAGGTAACCGATTTACCTGCCAGATGCACATGACCATCTGGGCGCTATGAGAGGACATATCAAAACATTGCTCAAACACTTCTGATGGAGTCACAGCGATGCCCATACTCACGTATTTACCAATACACCGACACCGACTAATGCTCTATAGAGCCTGGGATCACTTTCGTTGAATATCTGGAAGTACCGATATGCATGGCTGTATATCATTCCCAGGAGGATGCCCTGCAGTGCGATGCCGAGTGCTGCTCCTTTCTGAAAGCAGGCCATGAGCAAGACATTGGATACCGCAGATAGGAGAGAATGCGTAAGTCGTCGAACCTCAATTATAGGCGTGGGTCGCATATCGCATCGCAAAGAGGGCTTACAATCAGACTGTGAACATTGGAATCAGCAACAACGAAAATGAGGGAGTCGATTGGGTTGACTGTTACAGCACTTGATGCATTCATCGTTGCAGAGACCGCCGTTGTAATGATGAGTCGGAAAGCGGTGTGCGTCGGTGGACGACGAGAGAAGGGAAGAGGAACGACGCCGGAAAAGTCGAGAAGACATCTTGCAGACTTGGGTGATGGCTGCCTTTATCAACCACGATCTTCCTCTCCAGTCGATATTCAACTCACGTCGACGAAGGAAGCCACGCCCGGTCACTATTCAAATGGAACAGAAAAATTTGATGAGCCAAGCCTAAAGGAGCAGCTAGAAGGGCCCCATTAGTTAAGCGTAGCTACGGTAGTATTGCAATGTTCTTTCCAGCTGTTCTTCCGACGAGTCAGCTGACGAGTTCTCGACGCCGGTGTATGTGAACGCATGTCTGTGTAAACGATCCTCGTGCATATCTGCTTCGGCCTGAAGTACCAAGCTAGCACCTGATGATAAAAGGGATGGGGGCCAACAGGAAAGTTCCCTAGCTTCCTCGCACCTCGCCGCCGCCTTGTGAATAGCTGTGTGGAAAGGAGCTTTGGAAACACTGAACTAACAGTCACAAAAAACAGGAAAACGTGGAGATCGCAGGCGAAGTTGGAAGATGTTCCGAAATATTCAATCACGCAGTATCCTCGAAGACGCTTGCGTTGTTGGCAGAGGAAGGCAGTTGCAGGTTGGGAAAACGGGTTGAGGACCCTTTCTTCTCTACCCCTTCTTTTCTGTCTCGGGTAATTCGCAATAACGTCCATCGGCCATTACCCGGCCATATGCATCCCGATGTTCGATCATCTAGACCGCTATCTGAACTTGTTAGCTACGGTATGTACTCGTATTCTAGACGTCTTTGCAGGATCTTCTAGTGAAGCCACGGATGTCAAGACTGCCAGGTGTTCGACAAGGCAGCTGAAATGAAGTCTTTCGCTGTAGTATCCTCATCTAGAAGTCAGCTCATTCTCATCTGGGTGCAAAAGCGGTATACTCGGATATATCCTACTAGTGTTCTGCCTAGGGGATAGTGTCTCGTTATTTGGTTGGCTACTTTAGAGTAGGATCAACTCATGCCAGAATAGCACCTCTCCGAATCTCTCTCGAGTAGACAGTCTATACAAGCTGTACGAAATTTTGCCAGCGACATCGACTTACACATCTATATCCTACGAAATCGGGACATCAGCCGCCGCAGAAGCGCGATAAGAGCGATAAGCAGGGTAGCGCCTGATCTCGCAGGGGTTCCATGTTATTTCAAGCTCGCGCCATTCCCTTATCTTATTCCACCATATCAGACCCTATCTAGGAACAGCTTTGGAAACTCTTTCACAACGGATCCGTTTACGCTTGCTTCGGCGCTAGGTCACCTTCTCCAGCAGAGCTTTCGACATCACCCTTGAGGGGCTCCTTTGGCCTTCCGTTGACAATCGGGCCCTCGACGTAGCAGATATCGAATTCACCACTGTCGAGCCAATGACCAGCCTGGAATCATCTCTCAGCTCCCGGAATCACTTCTACCGCTGCACTTGCCGGTACACGATGGTTCTTCATACCTCCGAAATGACAGAGTATATAATACCAAGACCATGGTTTTTGATCACAAGTAGTGTTACCCGGGCCCGAAACGAGCGCAATCTAGCATTCAATAAGGGATCTTATAGCCTTTCAAGGAGTAGGACGCAGTCCGAAATGTCTACTACAACATCCCTCCCACAGGGAGCAGGCTACGGCGTCGTGGTCAGTTTCCGTTCACGGCTTTGCAAGGACTTAATGACTGAACATCTACTTACGCTAAACAGATCGGCATGGGTTTGTTCTTCTCCGCGTTCATGATTGGACTCACCAAGATTCAGACGAGATACACTAGTCTGCAACCGAGCAATGCGGAGGAGTTTACCAGTGCCAGTAGAAGGTACGCTCTCCATATAATGTTGCAGACATCGCTGTGTAGGCTCACTGCATTTATCCGACTATCACAGTGTTAAGCCAGGGTTGATCGCTGCTGGGTAAGCATTTCTGCGGTAGTACCACTCGCATTCAGCAATCTGACCTTCCGCATGATTTGTCAGTATCGTCTCTGCATGGACATGGTACATAGCCCCGATTTGTGTCTCTTCGTAGACTTTGTCTGATTATCGCCGTGCTACAGGGCCGCAACACTCCTCCAGTCCAGCGCTGTGGCATATAAATATGGGATTAGTGGTCCATGGTGGTACGCTGGTAAGCATTCCAAGTACTGACTGCACAAGGCTGTCCAAGCTGACCAGGTCGATATCTGCCGGAAACACAGGTGGAGCATGTGTTCAGGTAAAATACTATTCCATTGACAGCTGCTTCTTTCCGTGAAACTCATCGTTCATGGTATCCGTCAGGTTTTGCTGTTCGCCATGATTGCTGCGAAAATAAAGCAAAATGCCCCAAACGCACATACGTGAGCAGTTTATCGTATCTTTCCCTGTAGGGGATTCTGAACTGAAGAAGGCAACCATCTTCTAGCTTTCTTGAAATCATTCGCGCCAGGTGGGGCAAGCTTGCCCATCTCGTTTTCCTATTCTTTGGTCTGGCAACGAACATTATCGTCTCAACGATGTTGATACTGGGCGGAAGTGCTACCGTAACGGATTTGACAGGGATGAGCACAATCGCAGCTTGTTTCTTGGTAAGCTTTAATCTCCGTGTGTATGGTTATTGCATGGTTCCTAATCGCTTGATTGTGTAGATCCCCATTGGCGTTGCTCTTTAGTAAGTTGTCGTCGCACCTGGGAGCGTTATCAACGGACTGTGGTTGCATTCGCGTTTCGCTGACTCGTTCTCTTGGTTTCCATAGCGTTGTCACTGGCGGTATGCGAGCCACGTTGATTGCCGTGAGTGCTGTGCGAAGACGTTGTGGGCCCTCTGCCTTGCTGAACCTCTGCACGATTGTAGGATTATACCCACACCGCTGTCCTCTTTGCCATCATCATGACATGTAAGTTGACACTTCGCAGCATACAGTATTCAAAAAATAAAATTGATAATAACGATCGTTTTCACAAAGTCCTATTCACGGCTTACGCAAACTCGGATCTTATCGGTTCTTTCAGAAAGATGCATGAGTTGCTAAGCGTTGCCACCCAGGAGAACCCTGTTCCTGGTAACGCTCAAGGTAGTTACCTGACAATGAGAAGTAAGAATGGTTTGATTTTCGGGGTAATCAATGTTGTCGGGTACGTTCCCATTCTCGATACGCACCTCCACTGGGTGTAATGACAAGCTGGGCACGATCCTGTAGCAATTTCGCCACAGTATTCAACGACCAGGCCTATTACCAACGTGCCATCGCTTCGGAGCCCGCCTCCACAGTCAAGGCTTTCCTCCTCGGCGGGATCTCCTGGTTCTGCATTCCCTTTGCGCTCTCAACTACTCTTGGATTAGCAGCAGTAGCCCTTAGTCACGGAGAAAACCCTTTGGTGCATTTGACCAGTGCTGAAGTGTCTGCGGGATTGCCAGCGCCAAAGGCTGCTGCCGGTATGTGTATCTCCGGGTACTCCAATAAGTTACATGGATTGATCGACGTGTTTGTTTTAGCTCTGCTCGGAACCAGCGGTGCAGCTGCAATGCTGGTATGTCTCCGTTTTCCAGTCAGGCAGACTATTTCTCATTCGTCATTTCGCTCATAGATCCTCCTGTTCCTGGCCGTTACCTCCGCTGCTTCCGCTGAGATTATCGCTACGAGTTCGATTCTCACCTATGACGTTTACGGGTGAGCTAAGATTGAAATACTATAGATAAAGCTTCACTAATTCAGCATTGATAACAGCACTTACATCAACTCCCGACCGACTGAGAAGCAAATCTTATGGGTATCGTATGTCTTTCTTTCTTCAGTACGTCTCTTTAGATGCTGATATGATACACAGTCATATCTGCATTGTTGGTTATGCGATCATCATGGGGGTCTGCGCCGTCATTTTCCACTACATCGGGATCTCTATGGGCTGGCTGTACGAGTTTATGGGCACCTTGCTTGGTAGTGCCGTTGTTCCTATAGCTCTGTGCATTTCAGTCAAAAGGGCGAACAGGATGGGCTGCGTTGTCGGTTGCTTGGCTGGATTTGCTTCAGGTATCACTGGTAAGTATACTCCCCCATTCTGCATCGGGCCCCAACGCTTACTTGAAATGGTTTCAGGTTGGCTTGTCGCAACTTCAAAACTCAACAATGGCGTCATCAATGTTGAAACAACCGGTGGAGATTACGAAGTAAGTTCCGCAAAGGCTGCGCCTTGTGTGGTATGTCAGTACTTAGGATTCTCTTGTCTGCAGATGCTCACAGGCAACCTCCTGTCCATCGGTATCGGAGCCATCGTTTCCCTTACCTGGACCTACCTTCGTCCCGACGACTTTGACTGGGAAATTACGCGCAACATGGCAATCACGGGTCACGCACCTGCCATCAGCGAGAACCTCGAAGGTGCCGACAACACTGTTGATGATACGCCAGTGGATGACAAGCACAAATCCAGCATGGAGAAAGTGGATGATACCGTGCAGACTGTCGCCCCTGTTGATGAGGAAGGTTTGACTACCTCAGACGAAATCGAGATGGCGGGATTGCACAAGGCTTTCCGGTTTGCTGCGGTTTCAGCTTCGCTGCTGACTTTAATCTTCTTGATTGTGCGTAACAAAACCTTGGGAGACAGGTTACACTCGTGCTGACTTTATTTGCGCTGGACAGTTGATTCCCTTGCCGTTGTTCTTCTCTTCGACTGGTACGTTATGTCGTCCGGCAACAGCCAGTAGTTTTGACGGAAACTGATTGTTCTGCTATCTCAGTTTTCGGTGTAAAGGGTTTCACCGCATGGGTGGTCATCGGCATGATCTGGGTGTTTTTGGCCAGTTTTGTTGTTGTTGTCTATCCGCTATACGAAAGTCGAGCGGGAATCAAGGAGGTAAGCGCTTGCGGCACGTTGCATGTAACATGCAGCTAACTTGAAACTTTGCCAAGGTCTTGAACGGCATGAGGAAAGATATGCGCTCTTGGGGGTCTGGTAAATGGGTTCCAGAGGTTACGTCGCCATAGGAATTCACGCGCTAGCTCACTTGAATGGACTTAATCAAGGCAATGCGGTCAATTGTAATAGGTGCTCATGTTAATTGAAGATATCCCAGTATTGCGAACATCCCGGCCACGCCGACAGCAGTGCATCAGCATCGCCATCATCGCAATCTCACTAACTACCTTGCCTTGCGACTCTTCCGGAGCCACCTTATGTTGCATCTCATGCCTCGCTGCATCGTGTCCTCCTGAAACGTCAAACAATCGCTTGTCGCGAAAACACGCCATTGATGATAGCGAAAGAAATCGTGAAAGGTATGCAGCGCGGATCTTGCGAGAAGAACTCTAGCTATATATGCAGCTGATTGGCATATTCCTGGTACGTTTGTCTTCCTAATGCCGTTGGTAGCTGCCAGCTTATCTTCTTCCCGACCTGGAGAGGAGACACCAGGAAATATTACATTTTCAGAGAAACTCATGCTGCGAATACGATACCACCATCGTTATTTTCCAAAAAAAAGTAATCTACTACTCGTTATCGCCCCCGCTCTTCCCCTCCACAGGGGTTGGACTCGCTTCTCAAGGTACCTTTAGCTGACAAGTTGTGCAGCATGCTGCCTTGGATTCAAGACTTTGGCTTTTCATGTTGATGTATATCGAAGCCGCCATGCCAGTTTTACGCGCAGAGAATCTTTACACCAACCATCATCGCTTCGCTGGGGAAATGGTTCACGCCGCAATCGCTGCTTATCTCGACCCCGCCTTACGTGTTTGCCTTTATCAAGATCATGGTCACTGCCGACTCTTCCGACAAGACGGGGAAACGCGCCGTCTTCTTAATCTTCTGGAGCTTTATGGCGGTCGTCGGGTACATTCTGCTCATCACGATTCCACTGTACCATTTTCGCCGCTGGAAACTTTGGTAATCATTACAAGAAGGCGGTGTCTCTGGGCATGATATTCTCCTTAGGCAATTCGGGAGGGATTGTCGCTTCTCAGTAAGTTTAATCTCGAAGCGATCTGCAGCGTCGACGGCTCGGTCTTGGTGGAAACACGGCGGGTCTTTGCAGGATTTTCAAGCCAAATATTCGCCTAGGTATATTACCTCTCATGCCGTCACTCTAGCACTCTGCGCTCTAAGTACTACGGTTCATCCACCCTCACGGCACGGTAGCTTATCTTGTGGTTCGTGCAGATGGTTGGTATCTGCTCAACTTTCCTCTACATTGGCCGCAAACATGAAAACAACCGTCGAGAAGCCAGATTTAAGCCTGTCCCGAACGACAACGGCCTTGGACCATCGCTCTCCCTAGAGGCCTCCAATGGGGGTGCTCCGGGTCCAGGAGGATTTGATTGGCCAGAAGTATCTCGAGCGATGGGGTGTGACCAGGTTAAGCAAGGAGGAAATTCGGAACCTTGGTAATGATTATCCAACCTTCAGATTTGCACTTTAATATCTTTGGCTACTCTTCAGATGGACAATGGCTTGCTCGCGATTTCTTTAGACACATATTACTCTTGCTGTAGATACGTTTCGAACTCGCATGCCATCATGTCGCGCCACTCGGTCGTCGTTGTAGTATACACGCTTTTACTTGATGTCTGTGTTTTTCGAGATCTCTCTAGCGATGTCTACCCTTGATGGGCTTCTTGTAATCGATATCGTTTCAGAAAAGCTCGTATACCACTGAAGGCTTATCACTAGCAACAGATGCAGTCGCATTATTATTAAGGAGTTTGGGTCAAGCGCAGTCAATTCGTCAAGCAATCGAGTGCGGTCGAAGCTAGCTAGGAAGCTGCGGAGAACAATCTGCGCAATCCGGATGCAGTGCCTTTACTTCCATTCGGAGCCACTTGGGTCAAATGTTTGTTGTGGCGCGACACGTCAATGGGATTATACACTCGCTACTGCTTCCTCTAGAACCTGACAACCGGGGCGTCGTATCAAGCTCTTTCTAGCTCCTCTCTCGAGAATCGCCCCGGATACGTTTGGCCAACCTGAAACGTGAATCAGCCGATCGCCTCAACTATCCATGGAATGGGATATCATCAGGCGGGTGACTTGAATGATCAAGCGGTAGAGGAGAGAAGAGTGCCATGGGGAGTCAATCAATCTACTCCTGATCAGCTATTACTCCTGCTATATCCGGCATCGCAGTTCCTCATCATCGCATAGCGTATAGCGAGACAGATCAGCTACCAGTCAATCCAAGTGTCCAAAGCTTGAAGATAACGAACGCCGCCATTGCGGTTCACTGAAATGTCGATGTCCACCAGAACTAACGCTCCGGCTGTCAGCGAACAAGCACACCATCAGAGCCGCGCTGCGGTCCCCTACACGAACGGACCTTCCACTGTCTCTTCTAGCTTACATGGCATTCTTTTCAAGCTATACAATCCATCGAAGTGGGCCGATGTACCGTACCTTCTGATCACTACTACGACGTGGTATCCGGCGTATAAAGATGGCATGGCGGCGTTGAATAGCAAAAGGTACAAACAAGCGGCTCAGTGTTTCGTCCAAGTGAGTAGACGTAACTCGTTAACTTCACTCCGTTAATCTTCGCTTACTCACACCCTTGTATACACACAGGCTGTCTACAACGCTTATAGGATGCCCTCCATAGACAATCACCAGCGATCGCTCCTGATCGCTGGAATCATTCAACGACGAGGGTTTGCGCTATACAAGCTTCATCGGTTTGAAGATGCTTTGTCAGATATCGTCATCGCGATTCGAATGATCGTTCGCATCACAGATCCCGACCTGTATTTACTCGCCGCCGATATACAACTTGCGATGGGGAATCAAATAGGCGCATTGAAGTCATGCGAACAGGCTCTTCAAATCTCCCGAAAGGCCAAACCTAAACGGAAGGCGCCGACTGAGGCCGAAAAGCAAATTGTGGGCATTATAGAACAGTTGAAACCGGAAAAAAAGGAGTACGAGGGGGCACGACTAGATCCCGTAACGCATCTCTCTCTCGATATTATCGACCTTGTCATGCAACACGGCCTGTCATCCGATCAGTATTTTGCTCTCAAATGCACTTGGGTATCTAGGACTTGGAAACGAACGCTAGAAAGCTTGTCGTCCATCTGGAAGACATACATTTACAACGCTGGAGCCGGCCGCACTGCTATACAGAAACGCAAAGCATGGGCTCAGAACGCTGGCTATCGTTTCAACGAGATCCGGCTCCTTCATGTGGATACCAAGACCGCGGTGAAGAGCATCAACGGGACATGGAAACCGTATTTTCAGGGGCTGCAGACCTTGAAGCTTGAAGGGACTACAATGAACCACCTGGACGTCATTCGACAATTTGGAAAGGCGCATTCTGCCTCTTACAACATCAAAGCTCTTCATCTCCATTCGCTCTATCGCCACAGGTCCATCGCTAGCGAGCTGGACTTAGGGCTGCTAACGTCAGAAAATCGGGCTACCATCCAGGAAATTTGCATATCAGGGCTGTCTTTCGGACAATACACACCTACCGGCGAAGATGATGGTTCCGGATATGGGGCTCTGCGAAATCTTTCGCTTAACAATTGCACGATTCTACCACGTACAAACAAGGTCGTCAATGGAGCAATAGTTGTAGATGAGCGCCATGCGCAACAGGACCACGTCCACGCTGCATTACGTCGAGCCATCAGCTTGGAAAGTCTGGTAATCAAAGTCAGCCTTATGATGCTTGTGATTCCATATCCGACTACCTTCTGTCGGGATATGACAGTGCTAGAGCGCCTTCACACTCTACGGATTCCTCCGCCCTGCTTGTGGAGCATCGACATCGTCACTCCGCGTGTCCGTCATCTCAGTTTCGCCTTTAGCCATCCTCCCATTCGAACGGAGTCTCCGTATGACAGTCATTGGTCTCAAAATGGGATGATCCCCACCTTGGCTTCGTTCGCCCCTACAGGCATCCAGGTGGACAAGCTCATCAGCGTTGAACTGATGATCAACGGAGGCGATACGAGGGAAAACTTGATAGAATGGCTGAAAAGTATGAAGAATGTCGAGAGGTTGACGATCGTCTCTGCCAAATTGTCAAGCGGTACCGCATCTCAGCTATCGCCTCGTTTCTCCTTAAAGGAGTCGAAATTGGAAGAATATAATGTTGGATTGGATGCAACCAATACCGCAAATCGCAATCTTATCAACATGCTCAACGAGGATCCTTTACTGTGTCCGAAGCTGAAGGAGTTGCACTTGTCTAATATATACACTCCTGAGGCTTCTCTTCTCGCTTGGGTTCTCGCTCGTAAATCCGGCAGCAATCCGGTGTCACAAATCACCTCGCTTTCGCTAACCCACTGCACCTACATCTCGAGTTCCAGTAATGGACAATTACGACAACACATCGAAACTTATGAGAATGTTGAATTGGGAGGAATCACGCGTCTCGACTGGAAAGGTCTCTGCGAAAGTTGGGATAGATCGTTGATTGTGAAACCCGCCGAAGAACTGGGCGGATCAACTTCGGAATACCTTGCCGCTGTTCCGGAAGTTGATTCCAAGCCAAGCAATGATCGAGTAACGTCCTCCTGACCAATAGGAAAGAGACGGACGTGGGTTAGCAATTTTCCTCTCTGGCCAGGGACCACTGTTGTCTGCACAAGCTTTTCTCCATTCTCACTCACGGATACGATTCTTATCACCGAAAATCGTCAAACCAAAAACCACCGCGTCCGTCAATAACATTGCCCATGGCGCCTTTCACTCGACTTATTGCCTCAGGCGTTAATACAGCGTCATCGTCTCGATTTCACTCTGCGACACAACTTCCGCCGCTAGATGTCATATCGTGGACACTTTGCATTGGCAGGGCTGATTCTGAATAACGCCGCGATCCGCATTTCCTCGATGGATTCAGTGTCGTTCAATTCCAAGGTCAATAGTATAGTGGTAAAATACAACAGTGCTTTAGTCGCGCTCGAGACAGAACCACGATGTAAGCCATATGCAATTCCAAATAACATCGCTACGAACTAGCGATCACCGGGAAAACAATTCCATCGCACGACGCAACAGATCAGTTCCTCCGATATTGCATAACGATAGACACCTTGCTCTGCCAGCTGAAAGGAACGTATCAGCACCAGGCTATGACCCACCATTGATAGGAACCTTGCCTGAGCTGTACTTATCAAGTTCTTCGCCATATGCACAGGGGCAGTGATATCTTCAGGTTCAGCATTGGCGGCAAGAAGAGCTGGGCCAGCTGGGAGCCGAACAACTTACAAATCAACTATATCGAATCTTTGACAACGGCTGGATATGTTCCGTACTTCAGAGCTTTGGAAAGATGTCAGGTGGGCAGTAGTTATCATTGAAAAAGTTGGAATTGACAACGAGTTCACTTCATGAAATGCGACGCTAGATTGCGATAAGCAGGGAGCTCTTTCTGTGGATGCACAAATGTATAGACGGGTCGTCTTGACATGTGAGCGGGACAAAGGCTGAGATTGTATTCGTTGAAGCATTCGAACGCAAATCATTCCTGTTCCTTTGCCGTGGAATCTGTGTTGTCCAATATCCTTCACTCAATCGAAGGGGACAGAGTGCGTATCGTTGACAATGGATTACGTTGCCACGAGCGTGACAATCTCCATTATTGTATATTGATTGTATATCGATAAAGGCGGCACGTCTATGACTCGTATCCAGATAAAATGCGCGTCGGACTAGTCTTCTGCACACCTGGGCCCTCTTTTACCCGTCGCACACTTCGAACACATACCGATTCTATCCCACTGTTAAGCTGACGACTGGAAACTAGCATTCCTGAATTTCCATGTAGCGTTCGCCAAACTTATAGGCGGTTCTGGTTGAATATTCATCTTGTTTGCCGAATTGACCTCTATCCCGAAAGCCTTGATTTTGCGCTCCAACGACTCTCGCAAGTGCGTCAAGATATGAAGCAACGGTGTACCTACACCCGGTCTTGAAATAATTCGATCATTCCCCGGTCGGAATCTATTATATTAGCAGTCGGCCTGTATCATCAACGGGACGCAGGCGATTCATCTCGCTGAAGCTGACTGCATCTCCTTGACCTTCAGACATTCCCCTTGGGCGTGGGCGCAGTGGCCGTTTTCATTTCAGAGATGAGATGGTGGATGTTGATGTACCGCTCCTTGGGTCCGGCAGGGGTAATGTGCAATGATCAGTGAGGCGAGGCAAGCAGGGACGGTTTATCTACCTGTGGGCCAGTTCACTGGTCATGTTCACTGTCATCCATCGAATAAACTGCCATCATATCCCCTCGTGATACGCAGAGGTGCCCTCGCTGACAATCGATCCAACGGATGGGCACAACATATCAGCACCTGCGATAGGTCTGGGAAATGATTGCCTTCTCCGATAGCGAGGCTTAAGGCCTTGCTGAGATCGAGAGACTGGCGTTGATCCGTGTCGGCGTTTACAGCAATCTCTGCGACCCGCTTCAAAAGCGCGCCATACCGCTGGCTTGAATGTCGAAGTGATGCCGGTTCGAAGGAGAGGCGGAGGAATGGTGTTTAGTCGTATGCAATGGCTGGATACCACAAGATTATAGAGTCGGTGGTGACCTTGCTTTTCGCATCAGTCCATGTAATATAATAATGAGGCACCACGCGAGTGTGCCGTATCCGAGGCGGCGTATCCCGAGAGCCGGCCGGTCGGATAAGCCGTAGTGCTATTTCAACGCTTTGTTCTTGGCATAGTATGTTGTGGCCCTGAGTGGGAAGTTGCTGCTCGGATGGCTGTTCTAGCTGCTATGCGGACAACGCTGCCAATTCGTGCAGGCATAATAGCCGGGGCGGTCTCTCCCCTATCAAAAATGTACCTCTGACCGTTTCTCTATAGAGATATATATCTCACCGGTCCATCATCCCCCAATCTCAAGTCGCCTGGAATGTGATCTTTCGCATCATACTGGACCAGCTCCCTATACTCGGAACACAAGTACCGATGTCAGTGCAACGGTCATAACGCTCGAAATCAACATGGTCTCCTTCCACCGACTCACAACGCCATTCAAGCTCTTCTGGCTTCTGGCCGTGTTCGGCAGTCTCAGTGCGGTGGTTGCTGCCGACGACAAGTTCGAGCCTGATATATGGGTGGGCGGACTGCCAGGGGTGAGTCGTCTACCACGTACCAGTGTGGCAGGGCACTCAAGCTTGTGCTCGATTTACTTGCTTCTCTTTTAGAAGGATGAGGTTGTTCATAACCAGATATACAACATCTCGTGGGGCGGGAGAAACAATCTGTCGACCATCAGCATGTATCTCTCGTGAGCATCACTGGCTGCGATCCCTTATGGCAATCCCCATCAAGTTGCGAATCTCACTTACCTTTTCCTTCACCGCTACCTATAACGTAGGCAAGTACCCGATGCCAACTGGAATCAGGTAGGTAACCCAGACGGCCGCCAAGGCTGATACCGCCTCGAGTCGACGCTTACCCTTTCTCTGTTCTGTATAAAGACGCAAAAGCTAGACCAACATCCTCTGGTAGAGAACACGACGGAGAACCCGTTTAGATGGAACGTGACTCTTCCCGTGGGTACTATATGGTGAGTACAGCTCGTTGCAGCAGGCCGTCTCGACGACACCCTCTCGTAACGGACAATGCTGACGGCATTGCTCACCTTGCGCTCACATAGGTCCTTGAACTTTTCTTCCAAAGCGTTCACGAACACGACCATGGGCTTTGGTCCCTTTCACGTCGTAAGCAAGACATCAGCGGCAGGCAAGGTTCTTGCGACCAGGTGATTGTTGTTCCGTTGCTTGTCCAGACTGCCATTTGCTCATTCATACTGATTTCCCGTGCTTGACCCGTCGATGTTCAGTTCGTCAACATTGGCGTTCTTGGTACTCGCTTTTGCTGCCATGACGCATCTCTAGGCTGTTTCCGAGATGCGAGCGCACGATGACATGCAGATCGCATGGAGGAGGAAGACTGATGGGTAGTTACTAAGCCGTTGATTTGCAGGTCTGATACGGATGAATGGCAGGTTCGGCTCCAGGCGATCCGGACTTGCTCCGTCCACCGAGAAGAAATATATCGCTTCCAGTGTATGACCCATCTCAACTGATTACGCTCTAGGAATTGCCCTAGACTCAGCATGCTGGCGGCGGTACCGGCGACTTTTCGAGGTTCTTTGTTCATGACATAGTCTCCTGTCCCGAGTAGAGAGAATGTAGTGATTTGCAGCTTGTTGAAACCCTAGATGGCTACATGTTTAGACATTATTATTGTTTGCCTGTGCTGACGAATGGGCAACACAGCGATCGAGATGCCTGTAGCATTCGATTACTTGCAAGTGAGATACAAGTGTCCAGCAGGAGGGTGATCCCAGTCTCTGTCACTACTACCAACGCTTCAGATCATGAATCCTAGGATAACCCTGTTCCGAACTCTATGGCGGCGTACCGCTGCATTGGCTACGCGACCTCACGTAGCTATAAGAGGATCCGCATTGACGACCGGTGTGGTCATCGCATGGTACTTGCACGAACGTCAACTGCGTAAGCTCTCCTATATCTGAATCTCCTGGCTATTTCAAACTGACATGTGAATGTAGCGGTGCCGGATCGGCTGGTGGTACATGCTGATAGTCAGCGAACTTCACCAATTGTGGATCTGTCAAAGGCCAAGGACGCGTTTGTCGGTAGGTAGCGAGCGCGACTTGGTACGGCTGATTCGCCCACTCAACGGCTTTGCGTTCTACCGTCAGTCGATCCTGCGACGAACATCACCTTCCCTCAAAACTTGAAACCCTTGGCATTACAAGGAAGCTCACTCTCCCTCGTCGGTCTGGGTGTCCGAACGGTCTCGTTCTTGCGGGTCAAGGTATACAGTGCCGGGTTTTACCTGGATGAGTGGACCTTACAGTCACTGAGCAAATCAGCCGAATGGAAGGTGCGTATATTTGGGTAGCCATACTTGCGTGGTGTTAGCTAAACTACTGCAGTTATCCGGCTTCCTACCCAAAGTCTTTCACGGCTGACAGGTTGACAAAGCTTGTGTCTCCCAACGAAGGAGAGCTCGGAGGGGAGGAGCTTATGGAAAAGCTTTTGAGTCAGCCGATCAACTGTGCTATTCGGATAGGTAAGCGGGTGGTACCTGATCAATCTTATGTTCTCGCTGACAGCCTTCACCACGGTCTTCATTGCTCAGTTCCAACGAGGAACACCGACTTTGGTGTGGGTCTCATTCAGGCAATCCGATATCATTGTTGGTGTATTTATACTGCCTTCTCCGTATCGTAGCATCTTCGCGATGGTTTTACACGAGCGTTGCTGGCGCGACAGAAACGAGCTATCCAAGATGGCAAGCTGAGGCCCGAAGATGAAGAGGTAAGCTCCCCCTGACTAGCTTGCTGAGCGCCGCAATGCAGAGGTGACGAATGTCCTTATGGATCCCGTGGCAGCGAATAGACACCTCCATCCAGCAATTCAAGTCATTCTTCCCGTCGTCATCAGTGCCAAAGGGTAAAGAACTCCTGCTTGTCAAGACGGCTCAAAACAGCCTAGCTGTGGAATTCGAGGTATGTTTCGTGACAAGAATGGAGCACACCTTGTCCATTGTCTGATCGCTCATGTTGCCACTTAGGGTAAGACGTTAGGTACACTCCAGGATGAGTGGGTTGCCACGGAAATGATGGTAGCGTACTTTGCAAACAAAAATGTCATCTCTGCACCTGTAAGTCGGCTTAACTGGCATGTTCATCGGCAAACCAAACCTGACGGTCCCGGCCATTAGCTCAAGGAGGATGTTGCCCGAAACCTCGAGTCAACGATCCGTGGTTGAGATGCAGCGTTAGAAGGTCCGGCCTAGGGCACCTTCTCCCCATGCGCCAAGTGGCCTTTCAAAATTTCTAATCAGCTTGTCGTAGCTCTCTGTCTGACAAGAGGTATTATATCGGCCTGACGTTGGTCATGGGTTCGTGTCAGGACATCATATATCGAACGTAAACTTGCTACCTGTAATCTATACATTGCGACCTCTCATTTTGTTACTCTGCCAAGCTGTCAGTGGTCCATTCATAGCGGCGCACTGTCCGCGAATAATCCACTCAACCATTCGGACGGGTACCGGTCGCCAGCGACGACCGTCTTGTCGAGTATCTGTCTGATCTCTCCTTCTTCCTCGTCACTCAACTTGACCTTGAGTGCATTGACGTTTTCCTCCAAATATTGGATCTTCTTTGTTCCAGGAATCGGAATAACGTCTTCGCCTTGTGCAAGAAGCCATGCGAGGGAGAGTTGTCCTACGGTGCAGCCTTTACGATCGGCAAAAGCCTTCATCGCGTCAACCGCTTCCAGGTTTTTGGCAAAGTTCTGAAGATGTACCGTGCATGTACGCAACATCTGATCAGCTACTTGGCAAATGGGCTAAAGCCCGTATCATGGCGTCGGAAAAAGATGCTTACGTCCTTCGAGAACCGAGGACTGTACCTTCGGAAGTCGTCAGCTTCGAAATCATCCGGAGACTTGATGGCCCCTAGATTGCGAGTAGTAGTTAGCTATGAGTCTTCGCTTGGTGCGCTCTGCCGGCATGAGATATATGACTCACCAGTAAGGATGCCACGACCTAGAAGAGGGTCAAAATGGGTGATCGGTCAGCCCAGTCATCTACCTATGCCCCCCCACATGCCCGGTGCGTACTCAAGGGACTATACGCGACCATGGCTACTCCCAATTCTCTGCAAGCCTTGAGTAATCCGAATTGCTCGACTTCGAGGGAGAAGGGCGAATATTCCATTTGTACGCAATGGACCGGGTGTACTTTATAAGCCCGTCGCAGAGTGGCCTCTGAGACTTCAGACAGACCGATGTACTTGATCTTCCCTTCACTGAATGGGGAGATGTTTCAGCAAAAAGAAAAGGAAGAGCATCAATGCTGCAAGGGAAACCGTTGCTTACTTCTTCAGCTCGACCATGGCCTTCATGGTATGCTCGATGGGAGTTTTCTGGTCGATTCGGTGGCTATAACATGGGGTCAACACGTGGATCCACAGTAGTTCGAGAAACTGTATCTCACCAGTAATACAGATCAATGCAATCAACCCCGAGTCTCTTGAGACTCTTCGCGCAAGCCTCTTTACAGTACTCAGGAGAAGAATCTACCGACCACTGTCCATCTCGTGTAACATTGGCGAACTTGGTCGCCAGGAAGATGTCATCGCGTTTACCGGTCCTCGCAAACCACTTGCCGACGAGGTCTTCCGAATCTCCGTACATGTCGGCACCTGTCGAAAGAGAAGATGTCATGGGGGTGAGACGATAATAACTCGTAGGGATATGAGTGAAGCGAAACCTACTATCCCAGAAAGTTTCTCCGAGCTCATATGCTCGATCCAGGATTTCGAATCTCTCTTCGTCTGAGCCGACTTTGCCGTAAAAGGACGAGAGGCCCCTGGGAATTGACACATCCACGGATTAGTCGGGTCCAAAGAAGGGATATAGAATCCTGCAATCAGTGACCTACATGAGACCGAAGCCAATGGCTGTCACTTGCGGTCCATCCTTTCCTAGTTGTCGAGTGGGAAGAGTCTGCTTGGACATGGCGACGTGGGGTTGGTCTGATAGCTGGATGAAGGGGTGGGATAGACGTCAGCGGCACGCTCTTTCTGCTCGTTTTATAGCTTGCTATTCTACCCAAAGGGCTATCCTGAACAAAAGGATGATACCAGCCGAGCGTCCACGTCTGTGTTGTTCCGGGGAGTGGAGGAGGGAGAGTGGAGGTTGCCGAGAGAGCAGCGTGTATCGAACTACTCCCGCCGGAGTGACGTAATCATTTTCGCCCACATTTTACTCTTTGGGAAACGAGTAGTGGGAAAAGGTAATTAGGGGCCAATATGGGCCATGCTCACCTGAGACAATAGCTGCAGCCAGCAGCAAAACGGGAGCAAGTCACTGTTCCAAGGAAGCAAGTGTGGGTGCCTGTCCACGTCGTTTCCAGAGGGTAAGTTCAGTCTATCTCCTGTTGCTTTGTCTGGCAGCTCGTCCAGTAACTTAATCAACGCACTCGGTTATTCGGTTATTCCAGGTTGACGTCGGAACCCCTCTTGGTGGCGATCAGACGTGCAGCTCGCATGCATACGCTGAAGCAAGCGACAAGAAGAATTCTGTCTTTGGCAACCTACATGCAGTACCTCCCTGAACAGTGTTGCAATAGTTCACGGAAGCTAAAGCTCTGCTGCTTATTCTCCTATTCCCCTCATCGTTTCCAAGATCATGCATGCGCTGTTACCAACGACGGTTCGATGGCCGTTCTTCCTCCCTGATCGGAAGATAACTGGTATCTACATTACCGAAGAGGGATAGAGGCATTACGTGCACAATTCACCACGATTCATGAAGAACATCGCGAAAACATGAAGCGTCGTCTCCGGCCCTGGTACCGTGCGGATACAAAGCGAATCAATCCAGTAAACCAGTTATCGGGAGAGAATCTGGAAACCATCATGTGGTTTGGCCCTGACGACGACAAATATTTCGTTTCAAAGCGACCCATATGTCCCGCCAGTGGCGTCATCTACCGTCTCTATGGCGATCCTTCAGCTGGAACGAAACTGAACACAATCTCACACCGAACCGACGCAACTTCTCGGCCAACAACGACAACAACAGCGACTGAGGGAGATCACCACGCCGAGGACGATGATACAGCAATCGGACGATGGAACATACAGCGCAACTGATTCAGGGTCTTTTCGCTTTTGCGAAAATCCATCATGGTTTCCCAAGTTTCGATGCCTTTCGCTAACTCAGTGTTTGGTGGACTCCATGTCCCTTGAGATATCTACTGCCGTTAGAACCCATGACTAGGTGTTTCGCAAATCAACGAGGTCCATCTGAGCCAATGCAGTTACATTCCGGTTGAGCTCCACGAGATATTGGACGGGAAGCTTTCAGAACATGAGGCCTTTCAATCTCTCAACGCTCTGTAGGATATCTCTCAGAACATGGAGCGATAGGCGGATATCAGACCAATACCAGTATGTCTGTTTCCCTTGCCTGTTACCGCGGTGCCTCTATGTCGCTTACGATGACTACTGTGTTCCTGACGATACAGACACAAACAAGGCGCCGAGCATACGGAATCAAGAGCCAAGTTGCCGATGGGGTTGAAGACTGTTCGGAACCAGACCTTTATTAAGGAGCTACTAGAGTTTACCAATCGCTGCTGCGTCAATTCCGAACGCCTTTGCCCTCCAAGGGACTAAGAATGTGCTCTTCAGAATGATGTGGAAACGGGATAATGGTTTCCGATTGGTTTCTCCGCTCCGTTGCGTCGATGCGATGCCGATTCACGACCGAGCGCGGTCGCCTTTTCGTTGCCCACTTCGCCTGTGGCTGTTGATAGCATGCTGCCTAACCTTGAATAAGTAAGGATGCTTCCCATGACTTTGCATAGAAGATGTCATGGACAACCCCTGCAGGCTTTGCGGGCCTGCACTCCCTCTTTCCACCTGTTGTTCCAACCGGTGCCCACGCATTCCTTTTGAATGAATATGAATGGGCAGAACGTTGACCGGAGGCGCGTTTTGTAACAGCTAGCGTAGCATTATTTGATAACTAACGGACGGAAATGTAGGTCGTTTCGCAATGAAATCAGTATCGCGCATGTTCAGGGCCGGTTTGCTTCCGCCGATCGCCCCGCTGCAGCAGGGATTCTTTTCAGGACGAGCCATATTTTCCTGTCGTTTCTGGCTTTGACACGGCTCTCAGAGTCACCATGTCTGCCATAGAAGAGACGCCAACCGCAGTCAAACGCTCAAGGGACGAAGCACAAATGGACGAACAACCCCAGCCACCGGCCGCTGTAAGGAAGTTGGAGCAGAGGACGCTGCCGGACGGGACCCCGTTATTGAGGATTCCGCAAAAGAGGTTTTATAGGCAGAGAGCCCATGCCAATGTCTTCAATGACCATAAGTTGGACTAGTGAGTAGCGTTGAATCAGAGGCTAGAATCAGAGACCGATGCACGTGTCTTCGCCTTATGCGTCAGGCTCTATGCCCAATGAACTCTTCCGAAGCCGCCGTAGGGCGGCTAAGGGGCGAAATATCCCTTTACGAGGACGAGGCAGGCTGCATGAGACTCAGTAACCTTGCTTGCTGGTGAAATTTGATGTAAACGACGCAGAAGAGACGACCGATACCTGTCCCGATTTTGCAGAAGCAATGTCGCTGATCGCTCATTCGCTCTGTCCACACAGCCCTGCCTCTCCGGAAAGCATGGACTGGTCCGTCCATTTCCCGAAATTCATCCCGCCACCTTCCTCCGCAATCACCACCGACTCGGACTCTGCTACCGCTACACGGCGCGTCGAATTCGCCGACATAGGCTGCGGCTTCGGCGGTCTCCTCACCGCCCTCGCTCCGCAATTCCCCGACACTCTAATGCTTGGAATGGAGATCCGGATGAGTGTAACAGCATATGTCGACGCACGAATCAAGGCGTTGCGTCAGATCCAGGGATTATTACCTAGTGTTGACGGCGGGGAGATGTCACAAGTCGCTCGGGAGGCCGTCAAAGAGGCAGCAGGTGCGGAGGGGGAAGATCCTTCACCAGCAGAAGCGGAGGCATCGGCAGAGGACGTTGCGGAGGACCGGAGGGAGGCGGCGGAGAATCGACGTGCGACGAGGGAAAAGGTGCCAGGGGAGTTCCAGAACGTTAGCGTGATTCGAGCAAACGCGATGAAGCATCTACCGAATTTCTTCGAAAAGGGACAGGTAAGCGAGCGGCAGAGAAAGCGCTTTCGCGCGTCAAGTAGCTAACCTTGTTCTTCCTCCTCCCCAGTTAACGAAAATCTTCTTCCTCTTCCCCGACCCGCATTTCAAGCGAAGCAAACACAAAGCACGAATTATCACGTACGTTCCCGTTCTCCTCATTCCGCGCGCCGTGCTACCTCAACCTGAACGTTTCTCGTATCTGTGCAGAACGACGCTGTTAGCCGAGTACGCCTACGTGTTGCGTCCCGGCGGGATCTTGTACACTGTAACAGATGTTAAAGGTGGGTTCTTTCGCTTCTTTCTGCTGCTTGCCTTGATGTCGGCGAGATATGTCGTGTATACTGGACGAGTATTAACTGACGCTGTGTTATCCCTCGTGTTTGTATTCGGTCCTCGCCCTTTGTCATCGTTCGCCCACTTTGATCACCCGCTATCGCTCGACGCTCGATGCGGCTCGACAGACCTGCACGACTGGATGATGCACCACCTTCGCCTCCATCCGTCATTCG
Source organism: Naganishia randhawae (assembly GCA_013461525.1). Lineage (NCBI taxonomy): Eukaryota > Fungi > Basidiomycota > Tremellomycetes > Filobasidiales > Filobasidiaceae > Naganishia > Naganishia randhawae. The sequence continues at coordinate 63,600 of JABRPJ010000055.1, forward strand.
AATATATTCCTACAGAAACCCTTCTCGACGCTGGAGACCCTGTCCTCAAGAGTGCAATGACGAGTACCGAGGAAGGCATGAAAGTTGAACGGAACAAGGGGAGCAAGTGGGCTGGTTGTTTCAGAAGGAAGGAGGATCCGCCGATGCAGGAATCGGTACCCGAGGTTGACGTCAAGAAGACTAGAGTGGTCAGGCGGGCTTGAGTATAGTACATTGTCATACCCGCACTTCAGGGAGCAGTCGTACGGCATATGCAATCCAGGCGGTGCGCTTGTCCCGTTTTTGTTTCGTTCCGTTACCTGTTTGCCCCGCATGCTATTCGTCAGGCACCCTCTTCAGAAAGCATTCTTGCGGTACGAATAACGCGGTCAGTCACTAGCATCTGTGACCTTCCGTCTTAGTGTCCAACTTTGCCATCAAGTGGTAGGTAGAATGAAACGGATTATCATGGAACGATACGTACCAATCCAGCCTGTGCACAGCGCCGGAGTTCGGACGTCGTACATCGTCTACCATGAAACGGCCAAGGCCGCTCTTTTCATTTCCCTGCGTGCCAATGAAATCTTCATACAGGATGCGTTTAGATGGGAAGGGACAACAACAAGCCGGTTCTGGTCGGCCAAAGTTGCGGAGACGCAGCTTCCGCTGTAGGAAAGTTTGAGGACAAGCTAGCATTCACAAGGGATCGCCAGTCTCGCTTGCCCACAAGCTAGCTTCATGCTAGATGAGGCATTATTATAGATAGTTTTCATATCTTTGAGGGCGTTGCGCTGTGTTCGGGTTTGCACAGCAGAACGCCAAGCCAACTCGGCCTTGTCCCCACACTCCGCCTTGTCACTGCTTTGGACGAAGCACTTACTCCGGTATCGTCTTCGAAAGTCAAGCAGAAAAACACAACCGTCCTACTCCTGCGTCTCCTTGCCAACACCCTACACAAATCGACAGGAAGAAGACGTTGTCATTGAAGGCTGATGCCAATCGTATCCTTTAACAACTTCTTCGCCTCTCCCAACCCGTCCATGAGCCCTGAAAGTGTAGAGGCACCTTTGAAAACATGCTTGGGTTCCAGGCCATAAAGGCCGATGCAGATGGAACCGGTGTATGACGAGACATATACTGACGATTCCTGGTTCTCTTCCACCTGGGCATCCATTCCAGATCTCGGTGAGGTCGACAAGCTCGGGATAAGCGTTGCCGCTGCCGAGTTGGTCATTCTCGAGGCATTCGGAAGGAGGATAGGCGAGTCAACTTCCATTGCCGACGGGGATTCAACAGTGGGTTTGTGCATGCTAGCTTCACGAAAAGCAGTGTTGTGGCCTGACGATAATCCTCGTAATCGATTGGAAAGCCTCCTTGGCGGCAAGATGGGAGGATGTGAACTTCCGTTCTTTGCATTTGGTCTTTGGCCAAGGTAGCTGTTTGTGAACGCTGGAGGGGTTAGCATCCGTCTTAACAATCGTTACCGAAACGGCGCTTACAAAAGGCTTTCTCCGCGATCATCGTAAAGCGTTTCTACCCTAGACTTGAGGCTCGGTAAGACGAGGACTGATTGGTTCGGCGCGGTCGAGCATTGTATGGGACCAACAAAGTTTTCAGGCCTACGGCAGCCCAGGAATAAGTAGAGCGCCCTTCAGTGGGAACAGCGCCTCCAGCTTACAAAGACAAAAAGATGTTGCCTGAAATGCAATTGGCGGCCAGGTTAGTCTTGAAAAGCGAGTCGCGGGACGCCGGTCGAGGCTCACCATCTCTGCTTGTAATCTGTAACGCAACCTGTCTTCCTCTCTGAATCTCGGGCTAGTCACAAACTCTCCCAATGAGTCGCCTATTGGAAGCGTGGAGACGTGCGGGTACTGACCAACTCGACTCGCACATTCCCCTTCCTTGTTAGGATTTCCACCTTGGCGCATGTCTCGCCAGCCTCCCAGTCAGCTCCCAAGTCGCTCCCATCAGCGGGTGTAGAGTGTATGTCTTGACTTCTGACATTCAAGAGGCCCGTCTTCGCTGTTCCGCTCGTGGCCTTGGATCCCATGTAGTACTCCATCACTGTACTCCCGCTCCGTGGAACGGCTTGCATACGAGCGCCTTCATTCACTATGGCAAGACGAACATCGATGTTGCCCTTGTCTGTCTCGAATACCGCTGCAGGGAAGCTCTCGCTCTTCTTACCCCGCGAAACGTCTTGAGAAATTCGCTTTCGCTTCTTCCAGACGGACGAGCCATTCGAGTCATCCACCATCATCATGGAGGACGAGTTTGCAGACTGTAGTGAGTGACCGCCTTGAGTACTGGGCAAAAGACTGTTTCGAGATCCAGAAGCCGATAAAGAAGTGCGGGGTGAGTACGCAGTGGCCGATCCCTTCGAGTCAGGAAACGGCCGTGCATCGTGGCCGCCACCGCCGCCGCCTATGCCCAAGCCTGAGCCTAAACGAGGGAGCGAAGGATCCAGCACCCATTCCCCCGCAATTCCGGACAAGTCGGAGAGCATGCCGATCGCCTGGTCCCGCATTTTACCTCTGCGCCTTAGCGACATGTCACCCCTTGATCCAGCCTTGTTACTGCTCTGGTTGGAGCTCTTCTCGATCCGTACTAGACCATTAACCGCCGGCTGTCTCAGCATGCCCAGTTTTTCCCGCTCCACCGACTCGGCGGCGGCCTCGGTACCTACTCCCGAATTCAGCATCCCCCGCCTCTCACCTGCACTCCCTTTGCTTTCAATCCGATCGTACTCTTTCAATTCCGTGGCAACACCTCGTTCTCTCGCCAAGATCTGGCTTCTCAGTTTTGGCGGGGGTTCGGAGAGTCGGGCATACGATGCAATTCGGGAATCCAAGGTTGCTTCCTCTGGAATGTGCTTTTTCACATCCGGTTCCCATTCAGGTACTAGTTCAGGCTTTTTCGACGAAACACACAGCTCAGTATGGCTATAATATAGGGGCCATTAGGAGACCTACTTTGGGAGGTCCAGGTCGAGGCGGAAGAGGTCGAATCCTGGAAAGGGTAGAATCTATCGTCGAAGCGTGTCCGGAGCTTGAAGTGCCTGCAGAGCTAGACGTTGTTTGGTTCCCTGTAGATGGCGGCACCTTGGTGGATTCGCGGAACGGCGGAAGGGGGAATCCCGTCATAGCGTTTGTTGATATCGCCGGGGAAGGAGTCGGCACCATGTCTACTGACATCGGTATGGCTGCGGGATTTTCATTTTGTACGTTTGAGATACTCGTAGGTTGAGCAGGCCTGTCCGGGAGTGTCGGGGGGCGTCTATCGGTAGGGTCGCCGGTCAGCGGTACAACAGCTGAGGGTAGTCCCGTCTGATTAGACGCAGACGGTGTTTCCTGGCTAGGCTGGAAATTGTTCTGTAGGGAGGATTTTCCCTTCCCCGATCCGATATGGGGCGAGAGCAGCCCGCCCAAGGAGGGATTGGTGTTGAACCGCGGTCGCTGCGTCGCAGGGTATCGGGGCGCCGGGGATAATGGTGTGTTAACCGTGGCTGCCATCGTTGGGGGCTATGGGAGGTGGGCGAGGTGGGCGCATTCCCTGCCCATATATTGACTCCAGGGCTCCGCCTTGTGATCGGCAAGCCCGTCCTGGCCACTCCTGTCTTGCCTGCCATTACGTCATTTCTCGGATGCTATCGGCAGATGCAGCAAAACCTCCCTGTACCAAGGCAACGACCAGGCCTGCGGCGTGCACAGCTGTTCTGGCTGCATGCCGATGAGGACGGCAGCAGTCTGCGCTCAAGATGCCGTTTGTGTGGCGGTGTCCATACGTGTTCGTCCGTGCATACAGATGCTGCTGTGAGTGGCAAAAGGGGCGATTATTGTTGTTGGTCAAAACAGTCTTTTTGGAATACGTCCTGATAGACACTTTAGACTCTGAGCATTCGCTGGGAAAAGCACTTCTTTGCCATTCATCTGCCCAGTTCGGGGCTCGACATGCCCCTAGATACCCTTCTTACAACACCGCTCGGGTGAGATCTGGGGAGCCACACAGGGCATCAGGCATAGTCAGACTGCTCGTCGGACATCGTCAGGAGTTTGATCACGCCAAGCTGGGTAGTGCGTTCACTTGGTTGCGCCACTTCAAGCGTTATGAGCCAGTCTGGAACATGAACCCACCGCACAGTTCACCCCACAAAGGCGTCAACTATCCCGAACCCGCCCACGCGCCAACTTGAAAACCGGAAGCAAGTCACGAGACTCTATCGATTGCACAAAGGGCGCTTCATGGCGTGCTTAGCACATCACCACCCGCTGCAGTGGCGTCAGTGATCTCGTTCCCCATCTTACCCCGCAGTCGCCACCGCTAGCTCACTATTCCAAACCCGTGGGCCACAATGGTCAACAGCCCGCCGTCACCAAGTACGACCAAGAGCCTCAATCCCAAGCCCGGTTGGCGCATGCTTAGCTCGACAGACGTGCTCACCGTTCCCGCTCTTAATCGTGTGCGCGGCAGCATCAGCAATTCGGACAAACAGCAGACTTCCACACTTCACCATGCTGTGGCGTCCTCTTCTAGTAAAGGTGTCCTGCCGATGCACTCGTTGATAGACTCGGAACCGTCGCCTCTCCCTGCCGTATACCCTGCTACGACGACCGAATCAAATCACACGCCTGAATACGTCCCTACCGGACCAGCTCTACCAATAGCACCTACGGACGGAACGAGCCAGAACGGAGGACCATCATCAGCTGCGTTAACGCTACCTGCAGTACCCAAGGACGGAAGAACGCTTTGTGTGCGACATCAAATGATGGCGGATCAGGATGTGAATGGCAAGCTGCAAAAGGTATGTCTGGACCTTGTAACCATGTCGGATGTTATTCATCTAAAATCGCTCGCGGTTGTACTCGCAGTCTCTAGACACGCTTCCCGTTCAGGAAAGAGCGGCAATCACCGCACTCTGGTCTACGTTTAGCTCTTCCCCGCATTTCAAGAGGAAAATCATATTGGAGGGTATTCTCACCATGTGCTGCTTGTAGGTTTGCCGCTCGATCCCAGCGACAAATCACTTGGCGCTGAATCTTTCTCTCTTTCCGCTCCAGCTCCCAACTTTCCCATCTTTCAGAAGCCTTATCACAGATCATACGGGTCGACCCTTTTACCCTGTTCCCCCGAGAGGTCTGCCTTCGCGTCCTCGGCTACCTGGATGCCATCTCGCTCGGAAAAGCCGCTCAAGTGTCCAAACTCTGGAAAGGGCTCGCCGACGACGATCTTCTCTGGCGACGAATGTGCGGTCAACACATTGAGCGCAAGTGTACCAAATGCGGATGGGGCCTTCCATTACTAGAACGACGACGACTGCGCAAAGAGCTGAACCTCGGTGCGCCGGATCGAATGATGGTTGCACTCGAGCACGATGACCATGATCACGTCCATGAAGACGAGACTCGTCAGCCGGTGTCTCCGGACGCGGTCGAGGCTCTAGGAATCAACGGACATCGGATGGTCAGCTTACCGCGATCGTTCAACGCTCAAGTTGTTCCGGAATCATCCCATACAGAGGCATCCTCGTCTGCTGGTGCTGGAGAAGTCGGGACGAGTATGCGCCACGACGTGAATAGTCGAGCGGCTTCTGGACTGGGACCGTTGAGCTTGAAACGGCCAGCCATTTGCGAAAGCTCCAACAGAAAACGTCGGAGGGTGGAATCGTCCACTAGATCGAAAAGTGGCGTGTCAGAAGGCAGCAGTGATAGCGATGCTACTCCCGCTGTGTATAATGGCAGTGCAGAATGTGCCGAAACAGATACCAGGCGGAACAAGAAACCCTGGAAGCACGTTTATTGTGAACGGTTGATCGTTGAGAGGAATTGGAGAAAGGGAAGATATACGGAGAGAACCTTGAAGGTGAGTATTTTGGACCTAGAGTGGACTTTACAGATGTTTATGGACCTCAACTCTATCTTTGCAGGGCCATACGAACGGCATTATGTGTCTCCAATTCCATCAAAATTTGTCCACCCCTTCCTATCCGGTCCTCATTACGGGATCCTACGACCGAACTGTCAGAGTGTGGAATCTGGATACAGGCGAAGTCGTCCGAGTATTGAATGGGCACACTCGCGCCGTCCGCGCGTTACAGTTTGATCAAGTCATGTTGGTTACAGGAAGCATGGACAGAACCTTAAAAGTGTAAGTCGTTGACACTGCCACTACTAAGCTCGAGTCTGAACGATTTTCTGTTTTGTATTTAGCTGGAATTGGCGCACAGGGGAATGTGTGAGGACTCTGGAGGGACATACAGACGGTGTTGTGTGTTTGAATTATAACAAGGAGACTCTGGCAAGTGGGAGTGCGGATGCCGTTATCAAAATCTGGAACATTGCTACCGGGGACTGTTATGCCTTGCGAGGACATCAAGGTTGGGTCAACTCCGTTCTTTTATGGGATGGCAAGAGCTCGCCTTCGGAACAGAGCGTGCAAGATACATCACTATCGACATCAGCCCAACCCCCCCGAGCGGAAAGCAAGAGCTTTCTTTTCTCCGCGAGTGACGACGGTACCATCAAGCTCTGGGATTTGCAGCAGCGAGCATGTATCAAGACTTTTGTCGGACATACCGGCCATGTTCAGAGCCTCAAGCTACTGATTGTGGAAAAGGAGCACGAGGAAGACGATGTCGAGAACACGCCAAATCGTGCAACCATCTCGAACTTTTCAGGAGGGGTCACGCCCTCTGACGCAGGACTCTTGTCGTGCTATTCTCCGTCCGCAGGAACGTTCAGAGCTCGTTCGTTATCGGGTAACGGCACCGTCGTGCAATCCGGTCTCGCTCAAGATTCTGCAAGGGTTCCTCAAGTTCCGGAACAAGCGAGTAGTACCATATTCAATCTCGACGACGATAACAAAGAGGCTATTCTTGTGTCGGGAGGGCTGGATAACATGATCAAGATTTGGGACGCACAGACGGGAATCGAGAAGCGCACTCTATTCGGGTATGCTGTCTCCGTTGCCGCATTCACTACCACTTTACTTACCTTTGGCTCATTGCCTGCATAGACACATTGAAGGTGTATGGGGAATAGATATTGATACTTTAAGACTGGCCTCTGGTTCACACGGTAGGTTTCTTTACCTTTTCAGATATTAAGCTATCTTCTGACTGCGTTTGAGCAACTTTGAAGATCGTACCATCAAGATCTGGGACCGTGAGTCTGGACGGTGCGCTCAAACGCTAGTAGGGCATCGTGGAGGTGAGTATTATGGTTCCACTGCTATGAAATCTGGCATTAACATCTTTGCTTCATCCTGAATAGCTGTTACCAGTTTACAGCTGTCCGACGACTTGCTGATATCTGGCTCTGATGATGGAGAGATCCGAGTATGGAACTTTGGCCCGCAAACCATCGCTACTGGTAGTACGACGTCGGTTCCTGGTCCGGCTGTCCCTAGCGTAAATGCATCCATCATGCGCTCCACCAATTGATCTGCCTTGAATTGTTCCAGCGAACGCAATTCTCGAGGGTTACGTCGAGGAGTGTGCGAAACAGCAACATGTAGCGGTGATGTGATCCGTTTTCTATGGCAAGTCGTGAGCGCTTTGCCGTCAATCAGTATTGCCTGTTGGAATCGAGCAAGTTTATGTTGTATATGTCCGATGTTGTACGTTGTAGGTGCCAATGCGTCTTGTATTCTCCAGCATGTATCATGTTTGAATGGCATATTTGCCAATCTCGATTTTCTTGATCGACCTCGTTTCGATCCACCGTATCATGTCCATTGATTTCCATATAAGCGACAGTAGGAAGGTTCATGCATGGGACAGACCACGTGCTACAAATAACGAGTGAAGGGCCTGAATGAAACTGAGAGTAATAGTTTCGCCGTCAGCGTGATACGTACTGCGTAGTTTGAGATAGAATCTAATCCAACATTTGACGCGACTCGGGAAAATCCTGAAGGTAATGTTCCTTGATATCACTTGGCGCGAACGTGCGTCGCCGAGTCGATGACCACTGTGGCTCATTGGTGGCAGTCGGGACGAATTGCCAAATGGATCAAAGAAGTTCAAGATAGCGCCTTGGCGGCATTACGTGTACAACTAGCTCCGACCGTTGTTTCACATGCTGTGGGTTGCTACTTGTTCAATTTGAGACCAGCATATGGCAACGTGAAGAGAGCCCTTATGAAGAACGTGCGACTGATCAATACAGCCAACGTTCCGATGCATCTTCGACCACACACCCACCGGGTGCCTCTGCGTCGCCTGCCATATGCGTTAATGGCTTTGTCCAAGAGCACATAGAAGGTCGTCGAGGCAGCCATCGAGCTGCTTATCCGTCGGGAAGGGCAGTAGATGTCGGTGGTTCGGGACTAGAGCGCTATGGTACGGTGCTCGCATGTGCGTAAAGTGGACCTCTCTCTTTTCTGATTTGTTGTTTCATGACATGCTGAGCGTCATTACATCTTTCCTGCTTCCCTTCATATATATAGATATATGTTTGATCCAAAAGAGAATTGCATCTTTTGGCATCACCAGATTCAGAAGACCACAGCATCCTCAAGGCCTCAAGTCTCTCGTTCTCCTCTACACGAGATCTACAACCGATCCGGCCTCTTGATAATAATAGCTACATCCGCAGTAGCAATCTATAATCGATAACTCTATACCCGACTGCGAATATGAAGTTCTCGCTTGCTCCTTCGGCCTCTATGGCCGGCTTGCTACTCGCTTTGGGCTATATCACTCCGGCTGTCGCACAGACCTTCCAGCGATTGGGGACGTGTCCTCAGTTGGGATGTATTTTCCCTCCCACCGAGGCAGAATTCATTGCTGGTGGACACTTCGACATCCGGCTCGAAGTGAGTGGCTCCGTTCATGTACCCGACGCGTTCACACTGTACTAACAAGCTCGCTCTCTTCGTTTCGTGTTCAGGTTCACGCCCCTGTCAACGGCTCTGAAGCCTTCAACAACGGCGTGCCCGATGAGAACTTCAAGCTTACCCTCGATAACGGAAAGGGCTACTCCGCAGACGTCACCTCTTTCTTCCAGATCCAGGATTCTCCCATCGAGAAGTGGAATTTTACCTACTATGAGGTAAGAGCTCAACGTACATCTTCCCACAAGTTGCGACTGATTCTTCGTTTTCGGTAGGACTTGTTTGCTAGAGACGCCAAGACGCCTACTGTGGTAAATGTCGCCTCAAAAGCTTACCGCAATCTCACCCTGTACGAACCCGGACAATACCAGCTTAAGTTGGACTACTACGGCACTCAATCCACCGTTGCGAATTGGACTGTCCACGAGCCGGCGAAAAAGCGATCTGCTAAGAACGTGATTCTATTCATCGGTGACGGTATGCCGCAATCCGCCATCACCGCTGCTCGTCTGATCGGGCACAAGCAGATCAACGGAAAGTACCAGAGCAAAATGCAATTGGATGACATGGACCATGTTGGGTTGCAGATGACCCACTCCATTGACAGGTGAATGCAATTCTCCAGAGCGTCGCAACCTAGCGTTAATCATTCTACCGAGTTCTCTTGCAGTTTCATCACCGATTCTGCCAACTCCGCTACCGCGCTATACACAGGTCACAAATCCACCGTAAACGCCATCTCTGTCTATGCTGACTCATCGCCAAATCGTAAGTCTTGCCTCATTTTGAAACGTGCAATGTCCAAGTTTCTAACTTCCTCAAGGATAATTTTAGCTTTCGATGACCCCAGAGTCGAAACCATTGCCGAATTGTTCCAGAATCAGATCGGTGGACCCGTCGGTATCGTATCGACTGCTTTCGTTGCCGATGCCACTCCCATCACCCTCGGAACTCACACTCGAGACCGTGACCTCTACGCCCCTCTGATTGACCAGATGCTTAATGGCCAGAGCAACTTTTCCTGGGTAGACTGGAAGGGTCCTGGTGAGCCTTTACACGACATGACATAATCCGCTTGGCAAGTTGCTGATCCATCTACTGGCCCAGATGTATTATTCGGTGGTGGGGCCGAGCAATTCAAGCCCGGTTCCGGTTCCCCCAAGCGAACCAACTACTATGACGCCTTTGCTGCTAAAGGCTACCAGGTCGTCAACGACAATGCCGCTCTTCAAGCAGCTGATGCTAGCAAGCGAACTCTCGGAATTTTCTCCACATCCAACATGGCTAAGTGGCTCGACCGAAATGTCTACACTGACAACTTGAAGAAGGGTACTGTATCCCCTCTTGTCAACAACACTGGGCCTGCTTTAGATCAACCTGGTCTAGCTCAAATGACTCTTAAAGCCATCGATATTCTTAAAGCTCGAGACACCGACAACAAGGGTTTCTTTATGATGTCTGAAGCCGCTTCTATCGACAAGATGTTCCATGTTCTCGACTACGAACGAGCCTTGGGTGAATTGCTCGAACTGGACGACACTGTTCGGCAGACTGTCGAGCATTTAGAAAAGATCGGTGAACTCGACGAAACGTTGATTATCGTTACTGCTGACCATGGTCACGGCTTCGACGTCTTCGGATCTAGCGACACCAAGTATCTGAAGGTCGCTACCACCGACCGTGCCAAGCGGGATGCTATCGGGACTTACCAGAATTCTGGCCACTCCGAGTATCAGGTTGCCCCTGGATCTCGACCCGAGAACCAGACGGTTGTTACCGGACCTCAAGGTCCCAACTTCCCTGTGCAATGGGACCCCAGATACGCCCTCGCTGGTGGTTTCGCTGCTCACCCCGACGTTCGGGAGACTTTCTCTACCGATACCAGGGGCCCACGAGTACCCGCCACCAACTCTACTCCCGCACGCAACGAGTGGGTAGAGTGATTTGTTCTTCGTTTCTCGCAACATCATTCTCACATGCTTGCTTTATCTTAGTTATGTTGCCAGCCCAAGCGATCAACCTGAAGGCTTCCTGGTAAACGGCACCATTCCCGTGGCCAACTCTCAAGGTGTCCATTCTTTGACCGGTACGTTCCGCCTCGTTGCGAAGCAGTCTCCGAAGTTTACTCACTGGGTGGACATATCTCATTCTCTTAGACATTCCTGTTTACACCAAGGGTCCTGGCGCTGAAAAGTTCAAGGGCGTGTATGACTCGACTCAGGTTTTCTTCAAGATGGTCGAGGTCCTTGGCCTGGGTACAACTAAGAAACGCGGTGGCAAGTAGAGTCCTTGTTCCAAAGTTGAAGCTCGAGTTGCGTTTTGCCCGCTTGCAAAATCGAAGAAACGGAAAAAAGGCTGTCCGCCATTTGCGATTAAGACAGCAACAAGGACTCCATTATAATGTAACGCGCAAAGAGCGATGATATAGACATTATTATTTCTTTCCTGAGGAATGAGCACACCCTAGCGTCTTTCGTTGGGTATGGGGGCCTCATGTACTGAATGTGAATCTGTTGCTGTCAACAACCTTGTCAAGCTACTCACATGCACTCACACAAAGTAGCTAAACAATTTGCCAGACAGGCGCATGCATCGGTTTCTTCCAGCTCCCCTAGATTGAAAGTTTCGCAGCGCCTCAGATGAAATTGGAATGGCGGGACTGCGCCGATAGGGATCAGTTTGCATAGCTTGTGGTTCATCAGCTCCTCAGAACTCGCAGTCACGTCTGGCAGATGATGGCAAGTCACCGCTTCGAACCAAGTAATATGATGAAAGTAGAACTTGGCTGAACTAGCGCGCCGGCTTCGAGAGTGATCGGACATCACTCCGAGATTTCACTCCTAGGACTTTCAACCGGAAGAATGCCACTGTTCGTTCGTCTTTCATCTGAGCAGCCCACTGACTCTAGAACCACCACACTTCGGGATTGGACACATCGACCGGTAGCTGTACGTCAACCAACGACCAGTTGTGACCTGCACTACGACGGAACTTTAGTGACAAACGCATCAGAGCGCGTAGCGGGCAACGGTGACGAGACCGATCAACAACAAGGCAAGGTGGGTCTGCTTTCTACTGTGAGGGCTTTTGCCCTGAATCTGGCCCTGAAGGAAATTTTTGAACAACACCAGGAACTACAGAATTGTCAACTATCACAATGTCCGCCCCAACCGCAACGCACGGCGAAACCAGCGATGTAGCCAAACCTACTTTGGGTGCGAACACTGCCCTGAAAGCTGTCATCAAAAGTGTCGATATGGAAAAGTCGATGGAGGAAAAGGCGATCGAGTTGGCCCAAGAAGCGATGAACAAGTTCACGATGGAGAAGGATATGGCGGAATACCTGAAGCGGGAGTTTGATCGGTTGTACAGCACAACGTGGCATTGCGTCGTCGGTAAAAAGTGAGTGATGGACCGGTTCTCCTTTCGCCCTGGAGCAAGTCTGATCTTCTGGCTGGTAGCTTTGGATCATTCGTCACACATGGTATGCCTCTCCTCAATATAATCAATGAGTCTTGTGCCTCAAAGAGAAATGTCTGATCCTGTTCTGAATTCTCCTCACAGAGACCCGCAACTTCATTTACTTCTACGTCGGCCCTGTTTCTATTCTTCTCTGGAAAACATCATAGAGTCTGTGTAATCATGGACATTCATTCAGAAACACATTTCAGGGCTTACGGAAGGGCACGCTGTAGAAGGATTTATGATGGTCAAGCGGCAGAGTCCGCTTGTAAACAGGGAGATTGTAAAACATTCTATGTGTTCACCACCAAGCTCAGAACTTGCAGCCACTGCATCCAATACGATTGATCCAGCGTCCTCGCAGAATATTCCTGAACTGCCCGCACCGTGGTTTCCTTTTCTGCAGAGCTGTCCCGAAGTTCATACTGCAAGGCATCTATGAGCTAGACGTCTGGAAGACCGCTGCCATAGCTTTATGAAGGATATATATATCATATATCGGATAAATCCGGCGAAGGTGTAAATGCAACCAGCGGACTAATCGCGTATTGGCTGAGAGACGATGAACGCTAATACCTACATCTCACGCAATCCGACTTACAGGTTCGACTCCGTGCATTGGTGCGCAGGCTAGACTGAAGCAGATCATTGATCATGGAGTTGTAGGTGTGTAGATGGATGACATGCGAAAGCAGGACCATCACAAGTGGTAAAGATCAGCAGAATCAATAAAAGCAGACCAGTAACATCCATAATACAACGACGAAAGATACAAAGATAACGTGTTCAATGCTAGTAGCCGAGGACAGGCCGGAATATGGTTATGTATCCGCAAAGAATCCCATCAAACAGGCGATGACATTCCCCTCTTGTGTTCCAGCCATGACGAGACTAGTGATCTGACTACGCTGAGAAGATTGAGCGGAAGGCTTCTCAGATGGTGATCGTACTGAGTGTATCGAGCATTTGCCACGGACAGATGGCGTCGAATACTTCTTTCCGAAGTTGACGTGGAGAAGAAGCGGCACGCAAGGGGTTGCTGGTAATCCCTTTTCACCCGGCATTGATGTGTTTGGTATGATTATCGTGGTCGGTTTCGCTCGTAAAGTTGCGGTTGACCGACCGAAAAGTTTGCCTGGCGCAGGGGCTCCCGAGACCCCAGGGCATGGTGAGATGATAAGCTTCGTGCGCTTCTGAATCTCATGACCTTCGAGGTATCGTTCCTACACCTCCTCCAAATAACCCTGGATGATCAACCTCTCGATATCGCTCCTTCTAACCATGTATCGTTGACCCTTTCTAAACTCGATTTGACCCAGCTCGGTGTATACCGTCCCGCAATCCCGTACGACTCGAACATCAACGTAGAGATCGTCAATTGTGGGTGGACGGTGGACAGAAGATGCCATATCGAGCACGTCCAAGAACTCGGATTTATAGTCGAGGATAAGATCATTGTAGCCGCGCAAGAAATCGGTTTCCTGGGGTGAGAGTCGGGATCGGACGTCATCGATGACTGGGTTTGCTGCAGAACTTTTCGAAGGAGGACCGCCGTTCTTGCTGACTGTTCGATCCTCAGCCTGCTCCAGCCCTTCAGCCTCGTCTTCCTCTTCGGCCACTAGCATGACCGCTCCTCCCTGTCCGGCTTCTTTGGCCTTGGTCCTCCCTCTTCCTGTCATTTTCGTGTTGAGGAGATGGGCTAACGCGCCTCCCGCTTCGTTCCAGTACATGTCCTTGAGGAGGTCCAGCCGCTGAGCATGATATGCCAAAAGACACCGCTTGTTCCGGTTGGCGGATAGCTGTCTCACCATGATTTTGCAGAGCAGCTCCTCTTGCAGCTGCGCTTGCTGGGATGGATCCGAGGGTAGATTTTCCTGGATTTGCGACCATTCGTTAGCGACGGCGTTCAGAGCGGTCCCCAACTCTCGGGTTTCATAGCACACTTGTCGGACGAGCGGATCATTGTGTTTGGCCAGGGTGGCTGTTTGGTTTGAGCGCTTCGCCTCAAGGACGAGTTTGAGTGCGTCGTCGCCATACATTGCGTCTGGTGGGGATTGCTCAGATGGAGAGAAGGAATCACACGCTCATCATGTTTGTGAGCCAAGGCAGCGTGTGTGGTCACGTGCGGCCATGACTAACGTCTCGATCATTCTGAGTCAAGTGTGCTCAGCATTTTCGTAGAATAATGCCTGTCCGGCCCTGGCATGTACCGTCCCACACCAGACGAGACGGTACACGATGAGTACTGACGCAAATGATAGATCCCAGAGCACCAAGCGGGCTCGGTTCTCCCCCGAATCCGTCGACGCCCTTATCAATTCTCTAGATCGACTCAGACTCAATCAGCCAAAAGCGATATCACAGACTGCACATGTGTATGAACCGCTCAAGTCAGACTCGACCGGGACCAGCCACAAAGACGATGCATCGAAACAGCGGTTCATCACTTCTTGGAAGATGCAGGAGCACCTGTACCGGCGGAAAGACTGTCCGTTCCCTACATTAGCCCGAGGTCTCTTCACGGCTACAGATGACTTTAGCTTGCAAGACACTCAAGAAAGGGGGGAAAGTGGGAGAAAGATCCGAATTGTCGCTCGAGGCTATGACAAGTTCTTCAATATCGGTGAAGTGCCTTGGACAGAGGTAGGTGAGCGAGGAGACTGATTTTGTGCGCTTTACGTGGATACTGAAGTCGAGCCGCTGTTCAACTAGTGGGATAATCTTGCCAAGTACAGTCAAGCTCCCTATGACTTGACTTACAAGTCCAATGGCTGTCTTATCCTGGTTTCAGCCATCAGTGAAAAGGAACTCCTGGTCACCAGTAAACATTCTCTCGGTACTACGATCGTGCCAAAGGCGGCAGCTCATTCAGGCGCATCAGTCGACCCTCCAAGTGGTCAGTTTGTAACGGTGACTCAACAAAAGGGCGCTCCTTCAGTCGCTTCAGCTTCGGCCACTACGACTGCCACGACAGAATCGACAGATAAAGCGCCCATCTTCGATCTCTCCACAAAATCCGGGCAGAAGAAAGCAGCCAAGCATGCGGCAAAAGAAGCCAAAAAAGCCGAAAAGGCGAATGCAGACCGTGATCGCGACCTATACAACCAGACAGCGAAAGAAGAGGCCGAGGCAAGGAGGCAACAGCTCCACGTCAACGGAGAGACTGATGCCGCAGCTCCGGCTCATGCGGAAATGGGGAGAAGATGGTTGAAGCACACGCTGAACGAGGTCGGTAGAACAGAGAGCGAGTTGGCGAAAGCTCTGTGGGATCGAAATTTGACGGCTGTGACAGAGGTGAGTTTATCGTGGAGCTTACATGGAAAATATACTCGTCACTGACTTATTCTTTATAGCTATGCGACGATGACTTTGAAGAGCATGTATTGCCGACACCGCAACATCTTACCGGGTTACACCTTCATGGGTTGAACCTGAATACGCCTTACTTTGCGACACTGTCACCCGAGGAAGTCAAAGCATTCGCGGAAGAATGGGGCTTCATTCCCACACAGTTTGAGAGGCTTAATACCCTCGAAGAGGTAAAACAGTACGCCGACAAGGTAGCGCGAGAGGGCAAATGGAAAGGAGAGGCGATTGAAGGATTCGTTGTGCGGGCAACAGTCAAGGAGATCAACAGCAAGTCGCATGACGGTGAACCGCCATATCCACCAGGATCGCCATTCTTCTTCAAGATTAAATTCGAAGAGCCGTATCTCATGTACCGACAGTGGCGAGAAATCACCCGATCACTAATGCCCCTACTCAAAGAGAACTGCCCAGGCCGAAGATCTCGTGAAGCGTTCCCGTGGACACAGATGGGCTCGAAATTAAAACGACCCGAATCCGCCGTGTACGCGAACTGGTGCGCGGAGATGATGGTGGCAGAGCCTCACCTGTTCGACAATTACGATAAAGGGGTCGTGCGAGTGCGTGAGCGGTTCCTGAAATGGACTGAAGGTGCAGGAAAGAGCAAATGGCAAGCTGCGCGCAAGCATAGCGAGCATAAAGCCCCGAAAGATGCTGCGAAAAAGGCAATCATTGTTCCTATCGCTGTTCCCGGATGCGGTAAGACAATGCTAGGCGTGGCCCTCGGTCGGCTGTTTGGTTTTGCGCATACGCAGAATGACGATATCAAGCAGAAGAAGACGGCAGCAACGTTTATGAAGAACATTGTGGAGCTGTTGAAGAAGAGTGATGTAGTCTATTGCGACCGGTAAGTATTGTGCTTGCCAGAGGCTTGACGCAGAAGCTGATTATTTGCCATTTGTTTGCAGAAACAACCATTTACCGAAACATCACGAAGAGCTATCTGATCTTGCCGTCAATCAGTCATTCGAAGATCACGGCGTGCGAAGAATTGCCCTCGTCTGGGACATTGATTCATATCCTTACAACAAGGCATTGCGAATTACTTCAGAACGTATATTATCGCGGGGCGAGAACCATCAGTCTCTTCGCCCCGATCCTGCAGACCAAATGCGGCACGAAGCCGTCATTCGGATGTTCATGAGCGACTTTGTACCCCCGGAAGGCGGCTTGTTCGATGACACGATCAAGCTTGGGTTGGAGAACTCGCTGGAGCAGAATCTAAGAATCACAGCCGATGGGTTATGCGCCATCATGCCTCAGCTTCATCGACCTACGGATGCCGAAATCCTCAAAGCGTTAGAGGAAGCCAAGTCTTACAAGCCGAGTGTCAAGAAGGACTTGCAGGGCAAGGAGACGCCTCCACCGAGGTACTACGGACTGTCGATTGAGCTGGACCTCAAGCAATATGTTGCGGACGCTTTGGCTTCGCATAGTTCAGCCGCATCGGATATCAAGCGGGACGCTGAACAGTTCTTGGGACACCTGGTAGCCAATGGAAGGATCGTCGCTCGACCACATGTCACGATTGTCCACGAAAAAACGGTGCAAGAGGAGAGCTCCACTGAACTTGCACAGTCTTTGACCATGGGATCTGCTCAACGATTATGGACGACGTGCGAAGCACTGCGCAAGATGCCTAGTCCGGCGTTGTTCGAGTTTGATCTTACGGCGTTACTGTTCAACGACAGAGTTATGACTCTGGTTGTTGACCATGTCAGACCGCATCCGGTGGCAAACCCATCGATCAAGTCGTCGGATGCGCAAGAACAGGATGCTGTAAGGGAAGACAAGCAGCATTTATTGGACGTCGAAAAAGCACTGTGTCAGGATCTGAAGGAGGTACTGCATGTCACCGTCGGCACAAGAGAGGAGGGGATTGCACCGTATGAGGCTAGAGGGCTGGTCGAGGCGTGGAGAAGGGGGGATCAGGGTGTCAAGCTGGTTGACCTGAAGGGTCTGAGTGGTATCGGGCGAGTCATGGGCATGAGCTAGAATGTAGATTGTGGTTGAGCACATATGACGTCATATCAGTATATCAGAAGCTTTCCGCTGTTGGCTGGTGGCTAGCACATTCATTGGAGCTGTTCGATGTGGGACGGATGTGTGAGAGGATGATAGACAAGTTGCTTTCGGCTTTGCGGCCGATTCCCCACCTGTGGACGATCAACCCGGCCTCGTCACGGCGTTTGACGACGGATGAGTCGTGAAACGTTGGGGACTGACGCGGCGCTAAGCTCCGAGGCCTGAAATTCATTTGGGGCTGCAGCGGGACGCGAGTTTCCGAGCGAGAGACGAGGGGCGCGGAAGCAACTTTTTATGTTGGGACATCCGGTCTGATGCGCACCGCACTCGGTCAAAGCAAGGCTGTCGCTATCGTCCTCCCCTGAGCACGCCCTCGACATCCCCTTCTCAATTCCACCTCGGAGCTGTGTCTGGTTCCCACACCCTTCACACAGGAATCTCCGATTCAACCTTTAAGGCACTAGACGGTTGGGACAAGGTGGTACAATCCTCATCCCCATCGCATCAGAATCCAACACTGTCAAGATGACGACCGTCGTCAATGGTAAGGACGATGCCGTTAACGGTCATCAAGTATTTGCGGGAGACAGAGTAGCGTACGACCATGACAGGGTCGCACACTTTATCGGTGAGTCGCCTTAGAGGTGATCTCGTTCGCCCTGACCCGCATTGAGCTGACCTCTGTCGGTGCGATCCAGGTTTCAACTCTGTTGACAAGGCGGCCCCAGGAAAGGTTGCAGACTTCGTCAAGTCACAAGGCGGCCACACCGTCATCACCAAGGTAATACCAAAGCGATCCCCATCTTTTGATTCATTTCTGATCGGCCGCTATGTATTCTCAGGTTCTCATCGCCAACAACGGTATTGCAGCCGTCAAGGAAATCCGGTCCATTCGAAAATGGGCCTACGAAACGTTTGGCGACGAACGAGCCGTCGAGTTTACCGTCATGGCAACACCCGAAGATTTGCGAATCAACGCAGAATATATCCGAATGGCGGACCGATACGTTGAAGTTCCTGGTGGAAGCAACAACAATAACTATGCCAACGTCGATTTCATCGTAGACGTTGCCGAGCGAGCTGGTGTACATGCCGTTTGGGCTGGATGGTGAGTTGAAATCACTATCATGGTGGCAAGATCAAGCTCAATTTTCATTTGCTACAGGGGTCACGCCTCGGAGAACCCTCGTCTTCCAGAGACCCTTGCTAAATCAAAGATCATCTTCATTGGACCTCCTGGATCCGCTATGCGATCACTCGGAGACAAGATCTCTTCCACTATCGTTGCTCAGCATGCCCAAGTCCCCTGTATGGCATGGTCTGGTACAGGTATCTCGGACACATGCCTTTCCGAGCAGGGTTACGTTACCGTCCCTGACGAGGCTTACAAGAACGCATGTATTACTTCTTGGGAGCAAGGACTGGAGAAGTCCCAGCAAATCGGATTCCCCGTGATGATCAAGGCTTCGGAAGGTGGTGGTGGTAAGGGTATCCGAATGGTCGATTCCCCGGAGAAGTTCAAGAATGCTTTCCAGGCCGTCGCTGTCGAAGTTCCAGGTAAGCGGCGCTCTTGCAGTGCTTCCTTGCATAATTGTATTCACGAAACTCCCGTATGATAGGTTCACCTATCTTCATCATGAAGCTTGCTGGCTCCGCGCGACATTTGGAAGTACAGCTGATTGCCGATCAATACGGAAATGCCATCTCATTGTTCGGTCGAGATTGTTCTGTGCAACGTCGACACCAGAAGATCATTGAAGAAGCTCCTGTCACAATTGCTCGACCGGAAAAATTTGAAGAGATGGAAAAGGCTGCAGTCCGATTGGCAAAATTGGTCGGCTACGTCAGTGCCGGAACAGTCGAATATCTATACAGCCATGAAGACGACTCATTCTTCTTCTTGGAGCTCAACCCTCGTCTTCAAGTCGAACATCCCACCACCGAAATGGTTTCTGGCTGTAACATTCCCTCTATTCAGCTGCAGATTGCCATGGGTGTTCCTCTCCACAGAATCAGAGACATCCGAACCTTGTACGGCCTCGACCCACACGGCGCGACCGAGATCGACTTTGACGGTGAAAACCCAGAGTCTGCCAACATCCAGCGCAAACCTCGACCCAAGGGGCATGTTGTAGCTTGCCGAATCACTGGTGAAAACCCTGATGCGGGATTCAAACCATCCTCCGGTAACCTTACCGAACTCAACTTCCGATCTAATTCAAACGTATGGGGTTACTTCTCCGTTTCTTCTGCCGGTGGTCTCCACGAATATGCAGACTCGCAATTCGGTCATATCTTTGCCTACGGTCAAGAGCGAGGTGAAGCAAGGAAATCGATGGTCGTCGCCTTGAAGGAGTTGAGCATTCGAGGTGAATTCCGAACTACGGTGGAATACCTTATCAAACTGCTGGAAAAGCCCGAATTCGAAAATAACACATTGACCACGCAATGGCTGGATGGATTGATTGCCGAAGGGATGACTTCCGAACGACCCGACTCAACCTTGGCTGTTGTCTGCGGCGCTGTCGTCAAAGGCCACGTTGCGTATGATGCGTGTTTGGCAAATTACAAGTCTGTTTTGGAAAAGGGGCAAGTTCCCTCTCGCGACAGCTTGCAAACTTTCTTCAAGACCGAATTCATCTACGATGGCACGCGATATTCGTTCGCTATCGCCAAGTCGTCTCCCAACTCATTCACTCTCTACTTGAACGGAGGGCGAATTTACGTTGGTTCCCGAAGCTTGAGTGATGGTGGTCTTTTGATCACTCTCAACGGTGCTTCTCACACCGTCTACTTCCGGGAGGAAGTTGGCTCCGTCGTCTTGTCCATTGACGCTAAGACTTGTTCGATCGAAGACGAACAAGACCCGACACAGTTGCGAAGTCCTTCGCCTGGTAAACTGGTCCGATACCTCATCGATTCCGGCGACCATGTTGATGCTGGAGAAGCTTATGCGGAAGTCGAAGTAATGAAGATGATCTTGCCTGTCACTGCCAGCGAAAGCGGTATCGCGCAGTTCATGAAGCAACCCGGTCAGACTTTGGCCCAAGGAGAGATTCTGGGTATCCTGACTCTGGATGACCCGTCAAGGGTCAAGTTCGCCAAGCCGTTCGAAGGTCTCTTGCCCACTTTCGAACTCGAACACGGTCGATATGGATCCAAACCCCATCAGAGGTTGAGGGAACATTTGGAAATTCTCTACGATAGCCTTAACGGATACGACAACAGCGCTGCTGTGATTTCCTCACTGCGAATCGTCGAAAATTCGCTACGTGACCCGGATTTGCCTTACGCCCACGTCTCGGACGTGCTCTCTACATTGAGCGGCCGAATGCCTGCAAAGCTTGAAGAAGACGCGCGAGCTATCATCGTCGCTTACAGGCAAAAGAAGTTAGAATTCCCTTCTAAGAAGCTCAGGCACGTCATCGAGCAATATTTGGAGGAGAACGTAGCCCCTAAAGACCGAACTTCTGTTCGGGCCTCTGTCTACCCTTTGCAAGTTGTCGTCGACGCTTTCGACGGCGGCCTTCGCGCTCACGAGTATCAAGTCTGGGCGGACTTGCTGAACGCATATGCTGCTGTTGAAGAACCCTTCGCCGAGGGCAAGACCGAAGAACAAGCTGTTCTCAAGTGAGTTCAACTTCCATTGGTCTCGAAAAATGGACGCTAACATCTCTGCTTAGGCTTCGTGAGGCTAACAAGGACATCGACGCCGTTGTGAAGCTCGTTTTGTCACACAGCAAAGTCTCTCTCAAGAACAAGCTAATCTTCGCCATCCTCGACATCATTAAGGCATCTTCCGGGCAAAAGGCAATTAGCGACAAGAGAATAAACCCCGCTCTCAAACGCTTAGCAGCTTTGGACAGTCGAACCACTACCAAGGTCGCCCTTAGCGCTCGAGAGGTGCTTGTCCTTGCAAGTCTGCCTACTTTCGATGAACGATCCGTTCAAATGGAACAGATCCTCAAGTCTTCCATTACGAGTTTCCAATACGGCGAGGATGGGCCCGGAACTAGACTGCCCTCTACCGATGTTCTTAAGGAAGTCACCGACTCTCGATTTACCGTCTACGACGTATTGCACAACTTCTTCGATCATGAAGATCCTTGGGTTGCTTTGGCGGCTCTCGAAGTCTATGTCCGACGGGCCTACAGAGCCTACAATGTCATGCACCTCGACTACGAAGCGGGTGATTCCGCAGTTTCGCCTCATATTGTTACATGGCGATTCAAGTTAAGCCAACACTCAACCGAGCCTATGACTCCTCGAAATGATTCATCTCGAGGTGTCTCACGAATCGCCAGTATGAGCGACATGTCATATGTCATCGCTAGGAATCAAGTCGAGCCTACACGATTCGGTCTTATGACGTCTTTCAACGACCTGTCCGAGCTAGAGGCCGGTTTCCCGAAGTTGTTCGCTCATTACCCCGCCTTTGACAACGCGGAATTCAAAGAGCGATACGGCCCTGAAGCAAGGCATCCTCATGTCATGAATATCGCTATCCGAGTCTACGGTCACGGCGAAGAGAATCTTACCGATGCGGAGATCATGTCCGAGTTCGCCAAGCTCGCTAATCAACATGCAAACAAGATCAGTGGTTCTGGTATCCGTCGCGTTACGTTGCTGATCTGTCGAAGGAACCAATACCCTTGGTACTACACTCTTCGAGAATCCACCGACGGAACATGGCGAGAAGAACAAAACATCCGAAACATCGAACCCGCCCTCGCTTACCAGTTGGAATTAGGACGACTCTCCAACTTCCAAATCACTGCTCAGGACGTCTCGAACAGACAAGTTCATGTTTATCACGCTGTTGGCAAGGAGAACCCTTCGGACATTCGATTCTTCGTCCGAGCCTTGCTCCGACCCGGTCGATTGCGCGGATCCATGAAAATTCAAGAGTACTTGATTTCTGAATTTGATCGTCTTGTAAACTCTATTTTGGACACGTTGGAAATCGTCAGTTCGCAACATCGACAGGCCGACTGCAATCACATCATGATCAACTGTGTGCATCATTTGGCTATCTCCTTTGACGATATCCAAGAAGCTTTGGCCGGATTCATCGAGCGTCATGGCAAGCGATTGTGGCGACTACGAGTCACTCAGGCCGAGATCCGAATTGTCATTGAGGATGCTGATGGTGCCATAACTCCTATCCGATCATTCATCGAAAACGTTTCCGGTTTCGTTGTCAAGTACGAAGCCTACCAGGAAGTCAGCACAGACAAAGGGGCAGCCATGCTCAAGTCCATCGGTCCTCAGGGACAATTCCACTTGCAGCGAGTCAACTTCCCGTACACAACCAAGGAGTCGTTGCAGCCCAAACGATACCAAGCTCACGTTGTCGGCACCACATACGTGTACGACTTCCCGGATTTATTCCGACAAGCTGTCCGTCGAGTTTGGGAACGAGCGGCCGAGTACTATCCCGGCTTGAAGGAGCCTACAGATTTGCTTACTGCGAATGAACTTGTTCTTGACGAGAATTCGCAGTTGCAAGAGGTTCCTCGACCTCCAGGATTGAATAACGGCGGTATGGTCGGCTGGATTTTCACGGTCAAGACTCCTGAATACCCCAAGGGTCGACGAATTGTGGTCGTTTCAAACGATATCACCTACCAGATTGGTTCGTTCGGTCCCTCGGAGGATGAATACTTTTACAAAGTCACCGAATTGGCCCGAAGTCTCGGACTGCCTCGGATTTACTTGTCTGCCAACTCTGGCGCTCGTATTGGCCTCGCTGAGGAGATCATGGGTCTCTTCGATATCGCTTGGAACGATCCTGCCAGACCGGAGAAAGGCTTCAAGTACATGTACTTGACCCCGGAGAACTTGTCTAAATTGCGGGACAACGGAGGTAAGCGTGCCCTTGCTGAACTTTCTACCGATGCATATACTAACCGGTAACCTGTATCTACAGCTGGCATCATCAAGACCAATGAAATAGAAGAGGACGGAGAAAGGCGACACCAGGTCACTGACATTATCGGTCTCAAGAATGGTCTCGGTGTTGAGTGTTTGAAGGGCTCTGGTCTCATTGCTGGAGCTACGTCGCGAGCATACGACGATATCTTCACCATCTCTCTCGTTTCCGCCCGTTCCGTCGGTATCGGTGCTTATCTGCTGCGACTGGGGCAGAGAACTGTTCAGGTCGAAGGTCAGCCGATCATCCTAACTGGTGCTCCTGCTCTAAATAAGGTTCTGGGTCGAGAGGTCTATACATCGAACTTGCAACTAGGTGGCACTCAGGTAAGCCTTTGTGTCCTCCTACTGGCAATGGAGAACTGATCGTTTTCGCGCACAGATCATGTACAAGAACGGTGTTTCCCACTTGACTGCTGAGAGTGACTTGGACGGTGCCTTACAGATCGTCCAATGGCTTTCATACGTCCCTGATAGGAAGGGCAAGGCTATTCCCATCTTCCCCTCGGGCGATCCTTGGGATCGATCCATCGACTACAAACCACCCAAGGGTCCTTATGACCCGAGATGGTTTATCGAAGGTAAACTGGAGGAAAGTGATGCAGGGGAGCAATGGCTTTCAGGATTTTTCGACAAGGGGTCTTTCCAGGAAACTCTCGGTGGCTGGGCTCAAACAGTTGTGGTCGGTCGAGCACGACTCGGTGGCATTCCTATGGGTGTGATCGCAGTCGAGACTCGTACAATCGAACGAGTCGTACCTGCAGATCCTGCCAACCCCGCCTCCTTTGAGCAACGTCTGATGGAAGCCGGTCAAGTGTGGTACCCCAATTCGGCATACAAAACGGCTCAAGCAATCTTCGACATGAACAGGGAAGGTCTGCCGTTGATCATCTTCGCTAATTGGCGAGGTTTCTCTGGCGGTCAACAGGACATGGTAAGTCGCGTAGCTAAAGCCAAGCTCACGAGTCGGTACTGATATTATGGTCCTCAACTAGTATGATGAAATCCTTAAACAAGGTTCCAAGATCGTTGACGGCCTTTCAGCCTACAAGCAGCCAGTTTTCGTGTACATCGTCCCGAACGGTGAATTGCGAGGTGGTGCTTGGGTGGTTTTGGATCCGTCCATTAATCCCGAACACATGGAGATGTACGCCGACAAGGATGCGCGAGGTGGTGTCCTGGAACCGGAAGGTATCGTTGAGATTAAATACCGAAAGGACAAGGTCTTGGCCACAATGGCACGACTTGACTCTCAATATGCTCAGCTGAAGGCCGAATCAACCGACACAACCAAGTCTGCTGAAGAACAAAGTGCCGCCAAGGACAAGTTACTCGCCAGGGAGAAGCATCTCTGGCCAACGTATCAGCAAATCGCTCTTCTTTACTCTGACCTTCACGACCGCACAGGTCGAATGGAGGCGAAGGGTTGTGCTCGAGCTGCTGAATGGTCGGAGGCTCGACGATACTTCTACTGGCGTTTGCGACGACGACTCAACGAAGCCCATATGCTCAACAAGTTGGCGAACTCGCACCCCGTGCTCACACCCGCTGAGCGTGTTGACGTTCTTACCCAACTCGTGGAAGCCGATCCTGAATCAGACCAGGCCGTTGCAACTTGGATTGAAGGCCATGCCGATTCCGTCACGAACTACGCCGCTCAGCTCAAGACGCAATACATTAGCGACAAGATTATGGAGTTCGCTGAATCGGATCGAGAAAGCACGCTGGCTGGATTCGCTCGAATCTTGGAGAGCCTATCGGAGGAAGAACGGAACGCTCTTGTGGGACGATTTTCTTCCGCTTAGATGAGACGAGTGGGCGGATAATGATACAGATAGTAGCGTTGAGGTTTCTTTGAAGAATAGAGGGCACGTCAGAAATATGTACGGCCTGTGGGGGTTCGACAATCTCGGTTTTTCTTTGTTATTGTGATTTCAGATAAAATGTAAAATGGTCAATGATAGTTTGCTGCTGGGCTTCAAGAGGGCATGTCACGTCAATCGCCAAACTTGGCGCGTTCTTTGGCGTGAAATCCGTCGTGAATTGACGCAATTCTTGTTACTCGAATTGCTGATGAATACTCCCTCGATCTAGACGCTGCGACGACCACCATGTACAACTGGCACACCTATACACACTGAGAAAAATTGGAGGCAGACGGGAATCGTACGCCCGCTCTGGAGCTTAAGTCGCAACGATGCCAAGATGGCCACAGGCGACCCATAATGGGACGGAGGGGTATACAACCCCCACAGCAAGACAGATTGGCATCTCATCGTGTTAAGCGTGGACGGACCAGCTTCAAAGTCCTTTCCTAGGGAACGGTCACTTTTTCTTTGGAAAATTACTCTTGAGCGCAGAAACCCATAAAATTGCCTTGAGACACCTGTAACATCTGGGAACTTACACTTCGGTAAGACGTAGTCATACCTTTTATTAAGAATATAGTCCAAGACACAAGACTACGTGGTCGAGACACCAATAGCCCTCGTTGTTTGGAACGTTCAGCACGAATATTGAGCTATGGAATGCCCCATGTCAACGTCGTTCCCTGCATAGCATATGACCATCTAACGAACCGCCACTGAGCTGCGGCTCTTCAGGACCCATGATAACCCAAAGCAAAGCTTTGACACACGCAGCAATCTACAATCTTAAAAGTGTCCATTACGGTCACGCATCTATGGAATTTACAACATGCCTGCTCACAAAACACCCTGCGATCCGCATTTCACTTCGCGCCGCTAGAGAACCTGGTCTAGAAACCATTGACTAGCTAGATCGGCGGCGTAGACCTGCCCCTACGATGCTCAACAACACCATCAAATGCGCCTCCTTCTCTTTCGAGGTAGTCGCGCTCCAGCTTCGCTTCGTACCGGTGCTTGAAGGAGTAGTACTTGATAGAAGACCAGGGGAGGACGAGCTGCTGGAGGTAGGACGAGAGGAGGGCTGTTGGGTTCTTCTTGACCTGCAGATGGAGATATCGAAGTGAGCACACATGAGTAGATCACTGTGATATGAAGAGGGAATGGCCGGACGTACCTGGTCAACGAGGCCGACGGTGACATCTGGATTATCAGTAATGACAGCCTGCACGCCCCACCTCAAGCACTCTTTCATCTCCTCGGCGTCGTTCACTGTCCATACCGCAATCTTCTTCCCTCGCTTTGCACATTCCGCGCGAAAGATTGCGCCCTCGGCGGACAGCAAGGGCGGGAAACACACGGAAAAGCCGTCGCAGGATGTGAAAAAGTATTCACGGACGGTCGGGATCGACATGCAGATCGCGTAGCGGGGCAGGAAAGGGAGGTGCTTTTGAGCGGGTTCGATGAATTTGGGCTGTTGCACGCGGAATGGACAAGGGTGGTTCAATGAGTGAGGTAAGATTAGCTCCAGGGGCCGTAACGGACGAGTAAAAGATTACGTACATGCCAGATCCCGAGTATCAGTCTCGGAGCGAGCAGCGTCTGCCAATGATCGAATTTCTCCAGCTCGGCCTTGATCATGGGGAACAAACAATTCGGGTCGTTTTCCACCTTGCAATCGATCTATTTCAGCGCACGTTCAGTTACGCGGGAGGAGGGTGATCGTGAGCAACAGATTCTTCTGCGGAGGAAAGAAACCCAATGCGAGGTTACTCACATTGAGTTTGACGTGTATGTTGGCGGGAACCATCAGCAGCGCAAGGACTTGGCTGAAGAGCGGTACGGGCTGATGCGGCGCCTTGAGCGTTCGTACGTTTCTGTACGGGGAGAGCACCGTGCCGCACTATCAGCGCCTACCGCGAGCAAGCGGAGGCTGCGAGACAGGTATATACTCAATCACTCCCTTCCATGGCAACTCGTGGATCTTGCCCTCGCCATCGGTCGTTCGTGAGAGTTCCGGGTCGTGAAACATGACCAGACGGCCATCTGCAGTCATGTGGATATCTATCAAGAGCGCCGGGAAAGGAATACGATGAGCTACGCCTCGTTGCAGACGCACAACCTACACGTACCTGTTTCGATACCATCTGCGCCATCTTCACATGCCTTTGCGAACGAGGCCAACGTGTTCTCCGCTGCTCGAATGCGTCATGTCAGTTTCAGTTAGCAGGAAAGGCCAGAAGGAACCCAAGAGAAACACTTACGATACGCGGCACTAGCACCTCTATGACCCCACGTCTCGACCGCTCGTCCCTGCCCATTCCTCACACGGAGTTCGAGCGCTTCGAGTGGGTCTTCGTCAACAATGTGTAGAGCGGCAGCGGTAAGTGTGAACGGGTTGGATTTCTCGGCAGAGGGCGAGGAGGCGACGGTGGTGGCCGTACTGCTCGAGAGAGAGGTCAAGGGGTCGAAGGCGGTCAAGGCAGGCGAAACGTCGGCGGATGATGGTGCCGTTGTCGTGCTTGTCCCCGCGAGGACCGGGGAGGCAGCCGTTCGCGTCGAGTGCGCCATCGTCGGTGGTGGGATGTCGAGGCGGGGGAAAAAGGTGCGCCGGAGAGATGTAAAGCGGACTGACGGATGTGGTGGGCGGTGGCGAAGGCCGTGATGGCGGCAATACAACGATGCGGAAAGAATACAACGGGCCGTGGTGGGATGTGTCTATTGTCTATCGGGTGGCGTCGTTTCGGCCGACGCGGTCTCCTATCAGCCGGCCCCTCCTTTCTATACAAATACTCCTTTCCTGCCGCGCCACAGATCGCACGTTCCACCACCCCAACGACAAACGTTGTTTCATCCTGACACCCTTCCTTCCCCGCGCCAACGTCGATCGCCCCACCCCGCTACCGCCGCTCCACGCCCGGCCGCCGATGCGAGCTCCAACAAGACCTGTGGCGAATGTCCCCCAACAAAACTACTAGCCCGCGTTGCAAAGTTGGCAGGATTCCGCTATCATGCATAGAGACGGGGTATCCGAGAGGGATTGAGGATTAGCTCTGTATCTGCATTTTAACATGGTACTTGATGACGTCGGGCACCTCGTGATGATGCGTCTCCGATAACGCGAGGAGCGAGGATGCCCTGCTGGTCTACTGAGTAGGTTCAAGAACCGTCCGTCAGGAGGGATTACCGGAGACCTGGGCTCATCGTGGAGTGAGTACGGGTTACCGTGAGCTTGACTTTCCATCTGACGCTAGAAAGGTCGAGTCTTATCGTGTCACACTGATTTCAGCCATAGAATACTTCCATGCAGCCGAGAACACAATCGGTTCGGTCGCCAATGCCTGCAAGGTGGGCAAACAGGGGTTCAAGACGGGTACGGACTGTTCATATTCATGTCATGTCCCTCGCCATTTCGCCTCGTTCCGCTAGGACCCTCTAGGAACTCACCGTTGTTGACTTGTTCGCTCTGCAAACATTCATATGTCGCTGGATTATCATTTGGTTCATGTTCCACTCTCTGAGCTCTCGTGCATGATGGATGGCTAGGGCGAGATTAATTTCTACCATGGCGTGGATTAATCGAGTTGGCTTGCATAAACGCTTTCATGAAAAGCGGACTCTGACTGGGTTTTACCACTGAATAGGAATATTCGCACGTATGATGCGCCTCAATTGCCCATTCACCCGTTGTCAAGCATTGGAGCTGTTGTCGTAACCTGAGAACAGTCGTGTTACGTTGGATGTAAGCTGCTTGATGAGTTCTCCCCTTTCAACTTGATTCCCCCACATTTGACGGAGGGCGCAGATCGGTTGTGAAGTGGAGAATATGCCACGCCGGCTTTTTCGCTTGATCAGGACGGAACTCGAAAAGTTTGAAACTGGCAGGAAGTGTTGGCCCCTCGTACTATAATGGGTCTTTGGTATGGAAGTCTCCCAGAGTCTGGAAAGCAAGTTACCCATCCACCGACCGAGTTCGTCGCACAGGCCAACTCGCCTTCCCGTCATTACCGGCTACACGGATTAACAGCCTGACTTCTTTGGACCCGCCTAAACCCACCTCCCATCCCTACCACGGTCTGCAAACGGCAGGTCCATCCCACAAATTTGAGATACTTCTTCGCCTCTTGTAATGGGTTCTCGATCTGGTTCCTTTCTGTTCTCTGCTGATGAGCGAGTGAGGCTGAATCTATAGCTGTTGGTGGGAGATTTGAACCAGCTGTAGGAAAGGACGAAGGATCAGCGGAGGGACTTGTTACGAGATGAAGACAGGATGGTAAGTACGTGTGTGCGTCTCGCGCGAGCTGGTCGTGCCGGAGTGCGGAGTAATGGTGCAGCGTGAACAAGAGCGGCGAGACGGCGGCGAGACGGCGGCGAGTATGACGAGGGCGGCTGTGGAACGGCGCATCGTTGGAAGCAAGGAATCAAGGAACGGACCGACGCGAGGAAAGGGCGGGCGGGGCGGGAAGGAGGAAATGCATTCTTCTTGTCGCCAACAAACCCCGTGCCGATGCCAGCAGATTCCCTTCACGCTCCGCAGGCTTCCATCACGCGCGCGAGCATATCTCGGTCTCATTCTGAAACGCCCAGAGGAAGTCTGGCGACAAGAGGGCGGAAATAGAAAAGGGTTACATCCGCCGCAAGTTTAGTGAGGCGTCGGCAATTTCACTACGAGGAACTGGCCGCCCAAGGTTTCCACCCATCGCCCAAATGCGAATGTTGGGAAACGCGCCCTACCAATGGTCGCCTGGGGCAGTACATGTGGGGTCCCGCCCTTGTGCGGAGGCCCATTGATCAGCATGTTAGCCGTCTTACAGAGATGTGATATTCAATTCGACAGAAGTGACAATTTGTTTACGGGGGACAAGCGTCTCCTCGGCGAAACCATCTCCGTATCGCGTAAGGCAGGTGAAAGTGCAGCACCGGAGAGCCAAAGCACTGCCAAGACAACTAAACAATGTACCGCATCGCCGATTCGGGACCGAGAGCGACGCAAGGGATATGACGCCGTCCGAGAAGAGAGCGGGAACATTACAGTGGAGAGTCATTTTGCTACCGCCGACCCAGAAGCCTTCGGATAACTTGTTGCCGCCGTGTTCGGACCGGAAATAATAAATGGGTGCTTCATGTGCTCCCCGCTCTCCCCCGGCGCGATACTTCGCGCGGTGTCCGCCTCTCGCATCCCACTCCGTCCATATCCTCAACAGGGGTTCCCAGGTTCCTCACCACACCATGCCATCCCCCAATGCAGTAAACATCGCAGTCGTAGGCGCAGGTCTTATCGGCCGACGTCACATTCAACATGTACGAGATGAACCACAGACTAATCTGGTGGCAGTCGTGGAGCCAACCCCGGCAGGCAAGGAGCTTGCCTTGTCGGTGGGCGTGCCACACTATGCTTCGGTAGACGATCTGCTTGCGGCGCATCAGCGTGGTGAGATTGGTATCGACGGAGCGATAGTTGGAACTCCGACCCATACCCATGTCCAGCTGGCCATCCAGTTCATCCAAGCGGGAGTGCATGTCCTTGTGGAGAAGCCCGTCGCTCCTTCTGCCAAGGAGGGCGAGGCTTTGATGGAGGCACTGAAAGCATCCGATGGCAAGGCAAAAGTGCTGGTCGGACAGCACAGACGATTGTGAGTGCGCTGAGCGCTAAGCAAGCTGTTCAAGTTCGATGATTGATGACATTTACCGCCCAGCAACCCCTTCATCATTGCCCTGAAGGCCGCTCTCGACTCGGAAAAGCTGGGCACTATTCTCGGCGTCCAAGGCACCTGGGCCGTCCGTAAAGGTCCCTCGGAGTACTACAAAGGCTGGCACGGCGCTCGGTCGCAAGGCGGAGGGACAATCAGCATCAACATGATCCATGACATGGATCTCCTTCGACATCTCATGGGAGATATGGATAGTGTATTCTGTCTAGAAGCGAATCGCACGAGGGGTTTGGAGGTTGAGGAGACCGGTGGGGCTGTCATGAAGTTCAAGTCGGGAGCTGTCGGCACCTTCTTCTTCTCGGAGTGGGTAAAGCCGTAGAGCGCCACACCAGGAACAAACTCCATTGACGCAACTGCCTTTCTTGCAGCGCTGCGACCTCACCGTGAGTCTCACACCCAAAGATTGAGCGGGTTTGAGCGTTTGTAAGCTCAAACATGCACGGCTTTTCAGATTTTGTTTCGAAGGAGCCACTGGGGAGAATCCAGGCAAGGTCGTGGTCCGCTTGTAAACGCTTTCCTTTGCTGACTCTCTTTGTTTTCTCGCTCTCGTAGACGTCGTCGGAAAAGCTTACTGCCGGGACATTTACCACGTCTTTGGCACCAAAGGCACGATATCGCTTCCCTCTCTCCTTCTTCACCACTACCCAACGCAGAACCCTATCCCGGTTTCCAATTCCATTCCCAACAAGGCGGGTGAGACCGATAACTGGCTGTTCAGGATTGCTGAGGATGATAGATACGCCCGCATGGCAGCCGACCTTGTCGACACACCCCCATTCACCTTGCAGTTGCGGCACTTTGTCCGTGTCATCAACGGGCAAGACGAACCGAACTGCAGTGCAGAGGAAGGGTGGAAGAGTGTGCGTGCCGTGGAGGCATTGGCGGAAAGTATGGATAGGAGGACAGAGGTCTGGTTGTGAAGGAAAGAGGCGTCCACCGTGTCAAGCTTAAGAGTAAAGCAATACTGGGCCCTTCAGCATTCCCTCTCGTCCACCCTGCTCCAGAACGTCGAATCCTTGACCGTAGGTCGCTGACAGTAAGGCAAGGGAATCAGGTCGGTGTGTATTATATGGCGATGACCCTCGAGCCCGAACGGTCGTAGCGGTCGGGGGTAATGACCATTGTACAAATCCGTCTTCAGTCATGCGAGGTGATCCCCCGATCCCCTTCATGTGCCACCGCGGCTTCCATGAGCACGGGGTCTCACTCTGAAACGCCAGGTGGGCGGGTGATTGAGAGACGAATAGAAAAATGCCAGCGTGTCGTAAGGGGGATAAAGTCTCCTCCTGGGGAGCGCACTTTGGCCCGTCAACGTTGTGTTCCTGGTGAGCCTATCCCTCCCGCCATGTCAGGTGTGTTTGCGATTCTATACCGCGGCGGGGTATATCGCTGACGCCTCATTCACTCTTCTCGCCTCACCTCATAGTCCCCCATGTGCCCATACAAGCTTCGCCGCCCAAGAGTTCCAGAAGGCGCTGCATATCCCTCCCCAGCATTCCGGGTCCTGAGACCAACAAGAAGGGTTACAACAAGATTCGGCATCAGGACATGCACGAACTCGCGTAAGTCGCTCCGTTGGGGAGCGGACCGGCGGATGGTGCACGATGCTCGGAGACTAAACCATCCTCTAGTGATACTAGTCCTCGAGCTCTCACCGGTCCACTAGCGCTCCCGATCCGCCACAGGTCTCGCCATCATGAGGCCAGGAGAAACGAAAAGCAGGATAACATCGACGATGCTTCCGCGCCGTCATCGTCTTCCGGTCCTCCTCTCCCTCTGAGATCTGCCTCCTCCTCTGTTCTCGGCTATGTCGGGACGATGCTACCACCCTCAGTGCAAGCAGCGCAAGCGCGGGAGTCGATTATTCCTGTTGGCAGACGGGAATTATCTCTGCTGGAAGAAGCATTGTCTTCAAAATCGCCAATAGCTATCCAACGAACGTCCAAGAGCAAACGAGGAAACGCCGATATCACCATCACGTCTCCTGGGGATCTTCCGATCCCGTGCGCATCCTCAACCAGAGCACCGTCCTCCTCTTCCTTCCACCTCTCTCACGGCGGGGAATCGATAACGCTCTTTCTCGCCGCCCAACCGGACCAGACGTCGGCGTCGACGACAGTCTCATTGACCGCACTGGAAAGACCATCCGCCCCGTGCCCGAAAACACCACGGATCCAGCGGTTCGACCATTCTTTTAATCCTCATCGTCGTCGTCGTCGCCCGCGTCTTCATTCACGTCATTGTCAACTGTCTTGAGATCACCCCCGACCACTAGCCCAAACTCCTCAACAAAGCTGACAACAGCGGCATCGTCGATTGCGGCTGTGCCACCAGGGCTACCAGCGCCGGTTTCGCTTGTTCCGATCAAACAAGAACCGTCGGCAGATATAGTTGGTGGAAGGAGGCAAGAAACGTCCTGTTGCTCCTGCTCCTTTTGCGAAGCAACGGAGGATGGCGAGGCTTGGCGATGGATAGACGGACCACCACAAACGAGGGCATCCTTCGCATCAGGAGGACAGGGAGAACCCACCGTCCTGCGCCCCCAGAAATCGTTTGATAGGATCTCGCGAGCATTGGCTGCGGGCGTCGTCAAGGGTCTATCGGCGTTCACCCGGCGCGCCGGCAGTGAGATGATTGTTGGATTCGACGGCAGCAGCAAGTCAGGAACAACGCGACAAAGGGAAGGAGAAGGAGATGACGATACGGCTTTGTCTGTGGCGGTGCTTGTTGACTCACACAAGGCTGACGATCACGGGAAGACATCACGGATTCCTTTCGATGGGGAGGAAAAACGTGATGCTGCAGCTGTTACCGCTCCTCCAACATCGCTGTCAGATTCTCATACGCGAGAGGCGATTCCACGTCGGAGGGGTCTCGTATTGTTGCTCACAAGCCCGACGACGAAGACGGCGATGGTTGCAGTATCAAGCACCCTTCGTTATGCATTTTCTTCCAAGTTTCGCGCCGGCGAAGATGATGGCGGCGGTAGTGGGAGAGTAGAGCGTTCCTCTGAAACGACAAACAACTTGGCCGAAGAGATTGCCACCAGGGGGAAGGACCAGCGATGGACGTCTTCTGTGTCTGTGGGACTGGGACCTCTGAGTGGAAGAAGGAGAACGAGGCGGTCCAGCGAGGAGTCGTGGGGCGGTCCCCCGTTGACGATGGGACGAGGTTTCCCTGCTGGGCCAACCCAGGAAGCAACAGAAATCAATAGAATGAGGATAGCAACGAACGACGACGATGCCGCGAGCGGCGAGGCATTGCGGATCGTGAGTGAGCCTACCACTTGCTTGCGGTCTGGAGCCCGTCCATCATCCCGCCACGAGCACTCACTGCGACTGCTCCGGAACGGTATCGCTTGGGGCGCGATGAGAGAACGCTCCATCTCCGCATCCCCTTGCCCAGGAGATGCCGTCATCGTGCGATGTCATCCACCGCTCCGTTCTATCGCAATCCAAGCCGGAAACGAGCCAGGCTTGGAGGGCGGATCACTGCTGCTCTTGGACAGGCCAAGCCGCTCGAAGGCAAAGGAGGCTGGGCCAGGGTTTGGCATACGTCACAGGGGTGGAGGAGACACAGAGGAGCGAGTGGAACCCGGTGGCATTGGAGGCGAAGGAGCCGCTATAGGGCGCTCTACTGAGCTGGATTGAGCAATAGGAGTATTATTGGACAGATAGTAGAGGGCCGGGTTGACGACTTGAACGTCAGAGCATGAGGTCTCGCCGCAGGCATGTAGAAGCCGCCGCTGTTCGAACCTTGTTTTCTTCCTCCACTGCAGTTTGCGCTTGCAAATGACAACCTACAGACTGAAGCACCACTGCGGTTCCGCACCGCCTCCTATCGGCTGCTCGCAAGGCCTCATTTGCGATCCTGATCCCTGTACCGCGGCCATTCTGATTTTCACTGCACAACTTCTGATAGCGTCGCACAGACCCACTCCTATCTATATACATCGAAAGATGAATATAGTAGTGCCACCATGTCGCACAGTATTCACCGTTTATTCTGATCGAGTGCTGGTATGAGAGCATCCGGAACACGTTTCCAATCCCAGCATGATCGTAAGCGCCTCGGTCTTGACGACAGACCTGGGTGCCCAATCGCTCGCATACTCGTGTCTTGCGGACGGGCATGCTTCCACTCTCGTTTGCAGGATGGCAACAAAATTCTCTGCAAGGCCGATCGGGTCACCTTCAGTTGCGAGGGAAAACGAGTCTCTGGAGACAGGGCGGTTATAGGAAGAATGGGTATCAGATGACATGATGACATGCAATGCTGCGTGAAGCATTCTTACGTGAACGGAGACTTGCCTAGTGTGCCTTTGAATAAGGGTCATGAATTCGGAAGCTGATACCGTCTGCGCTGCAGAGGATTACCAGCGCCGTAGGGTCGCTATAGGAAACTTGGAATTCAAGCTTCTTGTCCTGCTCCTCCAGGTCGTGCCCTGTCACAGTATGCCAAAGGAAAGACCCTGCTATCGTGCGGGAATGTATTGCAACCAGGGTCACCTCGAGAACTGGTCGGCAACATCGCCCTCAGTCATCGAAGATTCCATTGTGCGTTGATAGGCAAGCAGACCAGGTTATACGCTACTAACGAGCGAAATTGCGGAATTGGTCAAACTGCTGTAAAGAACTTGCCGGCGGAGTCTGGTATCAGATGTTACGTATCCACGACTGGGGGACCGCCACAGTTTCGAAATTAGGAACGACCTACCTGCCCCGTAGGATTGCTGCGCCGCAAGTCCCCTTCGACGAGGAGCCAGTGCAGTCCTACTCGTTTCAGCTCTGTTTCAGGCGCCAGAGCTGGTCTGGTGGAGGTGATGACGAATCACCCCTGGCCCGCCCGGCCCGAAAGCGCGGCCGCCCGAAACGGCCAGGCCAAGCTCGAAGCGCGCGCCCGCCCGCCTGCGCTTGCGCTCTTTTCGAACACGCCTGTTGGCTGCAGCCCGCCCGAAACGCCCCGCGCCACCTGCACGCGAGTGACGATCCATCACCGCCCCTCCCAGTCATCTCGGCCCCTCCCACCCGATATCCCTGCTCCCCCCAAGTGCCCGCATCCTATCCCGCCGCCCCGTCAGTACTTATACCCCGCCCTCACCCGTCCCCCGCTCGAGACTGACCCGGCTCCTTGTCTTTCACGTCAACCTCGTTTCTCTGTCCGGCCCGACATCCCCTCCCTCCCTCCCCACTTTCGCCGTTCGCTTTCGCTGCAATTCAGGTGTTTACCTAGTTTTCACAACATGTCTTTCTCCCGCACTTCTGCACGAGCTGTCAAGCAAGCTCTCCGAGCCCCCGCTGTTGCCAAGCGATCCATCGCATTGGCTGCCCGACAACAGGTCGCTTTGAACGCTGCCGTTCAGCCGCAAGTCGCCCGAAACGTCTTGGGTGTAAGTGCCTTCACTGTCCCCTGTTCACGCCCCGCGGAAATCCTGCGGCAGAGCACTGATTCAATCTCTGCATAAACAGGCCGTCCGAGGTGTCAAGCAGCTCAAGTTTGCCGATGACGTCGAGACCGTTTACGAGCGAGCCGACTGGCCTCTTGAAAAGCTGCAAGAGTAAGTGTGCTCGGACCGCAATTGCATCAGATTCTGGCCGCTGACTCCTCCCCTCGCTCATTGCAGCTACTTCAAGAACGACACCTTGGCCATGATCGGTTACGGTTCTCAGGGCCACGGTCAATCTCTCAACGCCCGAGACAACGGTCTCAAGGTCATTGTCGGTGTCCGAGAGGGTGGTGAATCATGGAAGCAAGCCCAGGAAGACGGTTGGGTTCCCGGAGAGACCTTGTTCGGTATCGACGAGGCTATCAACAAGGGTACCATCATCATGAACCTCTTGTCCGACGCCGCTCAGTCCACCACCTGGAAGCACATCGAACCCTTGATCACCAAGGGCAAGACCCTCTACTTTGCCCACGGTTTCTCCGTCGTTTACAAGGAGGACACCGGTGTCGTCCCTCCCAAGGACGTCGACGTCATCTTGGTCGCCCCCAAGGGTTCCGGCCGAACCGTTCGAACCTTGTTCCAGGAAGGCCGAGGTATCAACTCGTCCATCGCCGTCTGGCAAGACGTCACCGGCAAGGCCAAGGAAAAGGCCGTCGCCCTCGGTATCGCTGTCGGATCTGGTTACTGCTACGAAACCACGTTTGAAAAGGAAGTCTACTCGGACTTGTACGGAGAGCGAGGTGTTCTCATGGGCGGTATCCAGGGCATGTTCCGAGCCCAGTACCAGGTTCTGCGAGAGAACGGTCACTCGCCCTCCGAGGCTTTCAACGAGACTGTCGAGGAAGCCACTCAGTCCTTGTTCCCCTTGATCGGCAAGTACGGTATGGACTACATGTACGCCGCCTGCTCCACCACCGCTCGACGAGGTGCTGTAAGTCGTTTCCCACTAGGTCGCGTCCCAATGTCAGAAACTGACCCGCTTTCCTTCTTGCAGCTCGACTGGGCCCCCAAGTTTGAACAGGCCAACTTGCCCGTCTTCCGAGACCTCTACAAGTCGGTTCGAGACGGCACAGAGACCCGACGATCGCTCGAGTTCAACAACCGACCCAACTACCGAGAGCTCTACGACAAGGAGTTGGCCGAGATCGACGCGCAGGAGATCTGGCGTGCAGGCAAGACCGTTCGAGCTTTGAGGCCCGATTCCAAGGAGCAGATCTAAGTCGGGTTCTTGGTCGAGGACGCGGGTTCCGCAGCGTGATATCAAAACGGCGTATACATACTATATACCATATCCCACCCAAAAAATTGTTCAAAATTCTTCTTGTATGAAGCTTCCCGCCTTGTCTAGAGAGGCGTTAATCACATTTGTACTATCCATGATTTGCATGATCGTGTATCTGGAAGCCTTGGATCTGCCCGAGGAAGCCGAGGTCAATTGAGCGTAGTCTGTTTGCCCTTGGTCATCCTGTGGAGAATCAAGCCAGTGATCGCTGATTAGATAAGAGTCTCGCACTTCAAGCAGGCAATTGATATAGCGACAATCATGACTCTGTACACTTCCAACACGTCGTCGGATACACACTGCCCTTTGTGGAACCTTGGCTTGAATGGTCCTTTATGCCAAGGAGGCAGCGCATTTCCTGGCCTGCGGCTGTAGTGGGAGCAGGGGCAGGCTGGTGTGCAGCTGACATTCGTATTCGTGCGTGACTGCGGGCCCACTCCTGCTGGGCCATGTACCTCTTGCACTGTGTCATCCTCACAACTGGTCCCTTGCTTCCGGCGGAATACGCTGCCGCGCTTTTCGCGTTCCACAGCCTCAGCTCACAACAAAGGCGAACGCGTCTGCACCCCGCTTTATTGTCCCGAGTACACTATATACCGTACACCGACATCGCCGCCGACATAGCCCCCCGCGACACCACCATCACCCGCATCGACCGACACCCGCCGCAAACATCGTCACCACTGTCCTTACTTTCGCACCGCCCGATATCTGTACCTAGCCTCTTGCCGCCTTTCGTCTCATCCCCGTCTCATCAGCCTTCACCATGTTGGCTCATCCGCTAGCCATCTTCGCCCTCGTCGCAGGGTTCGCCAATGCCCAATCCTCGGTCACCTCATCGGCTGCCTCTGCTGCCGCTTCGGTGGTAGTTGCTACTACCGTCACCTCATCCGGTGTCGCTGTGGTCACATCGGCTACCTCATCCATCGATACCGCTGGATTGACACTCACTCCCAAGGGCGATGCACCTTCTAGTTACTCCATTCCGTACGTCGGTTGACTTGACCTTGGACAACTGTAGGCGATCTGTGCGATCTGTGCTAACCTTCGGGGTTTCCTCTCACCCATAGTGATGCTACCGCCATCACGATGAACATGCCGACTCAGAGCACCATCGGCTTGGACACCACCTATCCTGGAGGAACTCAGCCCACAGCGGTCGCCAACGCACCCGCCATCCCGTCCTCGTTCCCCGCACCTGCTACCTATCCTGCTCTAGACAAGGTACCTCCTGTCAACTCGACTGAAGTCCAGGAATGGCTGTCCAAGCTCGACTTGAGCGATGTCCCCAACTACAGCACCACAACTGGCGCCTGCTTCGATTCCCCAGAGGCCGTCAAACAAACTGAGCGATGTTGGTGGACTTGCGGTGGATGCACGCGATCAACAGATATCGTGGAATGCCCGAACAAGTATGATTGGGGATTGAGTTACGATGACGGACCCTCGCCCTACACCCCGATCTTGCTCGACTACCTCAACGAGCACGACTTGACCACCACTTTCTTCGTCGTCGGTTCCCGAGTCATCTCTCGACCCGAAATGCTCGTGTCTGAATACGTCGCCGGTCACCAAATCTCAGTGCACACATGGTCGCACTCGTACTTGACCAACTTGACCAATGAGCAAATCGTTGCAGAGCTCGGTTGGACAATGAAGGCCATTAGGGAAACAATCGGCGTGACGCCCAACACCTTCCGACCTCCTTACGGTGACATTGATGACCGAGTTCGAGCCGTCGCCGCCAAGATGGGTTTAACCCCTGTCATGTGGTCCGGTACTGAATTCGACACCACGGACTGGAACATCCCGGGCGGACGAGCCACCGGTGTTTCCTCGCTCTCCAAGTTCCGATCAATCTTGCAAACGGCTGAGACGATGAACACTGGATTCATCGTCTTGTCCCACGACTTGTACCAGCAGACCGTGGATCTCGCGGTCGGATACATGATCCCGCAAGCCTTGGAACAGGGTAAATGGAAACTCAAGTCCATCAGCGACTGTCTTGGCTGGAAAGCGGGCAACGCATACATCGAGACTTCGGATAACACCACCGTCATCAGCAACCAGAACGGAACGACTGGAACATCTTTCCCTGTCGCTCAGGGCGCATCAGCCACCGGTTCATCCTCCTCCAACTCGGGTTCATCGAGAGCCAGTCAATCCGGAATGAGCACCTCGACCCGAGCAGGTGCATCGGGATCAGGCGCTTCCGCCGCCGCCTCACCTTCTTCCACCAGCGGCGCTTTAGGTATCAAGGATATCGCTACGAACGGTGTTCTTGCGCTAGCAGGTGTCGGTGCTGTGGCTACTTTGCTCTTCTAGAGCCCGCACTCAGCTGCTTCGGATCTGCTTGCAGCAAGGTGGTAAAATGGAGGAGTCATGTGGGGTCAGGGCATCCAGGGAGGTGCTTCGTAGAGTGGTTTGCAGAGGAGACGATGGTTTACGATTGCTTTCTATATCCCCTGTAACGTTGACACGATCCAATAGTGACGACCAATTGCTGCTTGTTGGTTCCCTTCGCCTGTAGCTGTTAATCGCATGTTTGACGACTTGGAATACGTACGGAGACGACTTTTGCACACATGCACATATACCATGGACGCTTTCGTAGAACCTGCCCTTCGGGTTTCCACACCACTTCTTTTCTTCGTTTCCGCATCCTTTCTTTGTTCATCGATGCCATTGAATACCCAGGAGCGCTAGCCATCCGAGAGTCATACACCTCTTTGATTGTCTCTATTCTTTCTGCGGGTACTTTCTTCGGTAAGCGATGCAGGAATTTCGTTAAATCAGGCGGTTTCGGTGATAAAACATTTCTGCAGGTGCCCTCATCGCTGGTGACTTGGCGAATATGATCGGCCGACGACCCACTATTATCAGTGGTTGTGCTAGCTACCTCGCCGGTGTCGTTATTCAAATGTTCGCTGCCAATGGTCTCGCTCTTATCGTCGTTGGTCGAATTATCGCCGGTCTCGGTGTCGCATTTGTTCCGCCATCATTATTCGATTTGATTCGCTCATGTCCGCAAAGCCATGCTACCAGTAGAATCGAGTAGAATTGGAGAAACGAGTGGGTCATGTGTAGCACAACATATGTTAACCGTATTCAATGGACCACTTGCTGACTTTCACAACCTCGCCTGAAACGCCAGGTATGCCTATACTGTCGGCGTTATCAATGTGGATACTTTATAGAAGCTAGTTATCCGTTCTCATATTCCACCTTTGCCGTCCGTCTGAGCCACAACTAGGGGAAACGTCCGGGCATATGCATACACAGTGTGGTCCTCTTGATACAAGCTGAGTTTATACCGTAACGTAGGGTTGTAATCGACACTAGGGCTGCCGTCTTGCATGATCACCGAGATTGCAATTCGATGGCGCAACTCTCGGTCCAAAATCCAGACCGGGCAGCTATGCCAGACATGCGAGTCAATAGGAGCTGGAATCTGGGCTTCCTGCAACGCTCGTGTATACTGTACTGGTCAAAAAGGATGGCCCAGCGAGCTAAAATTATTTGCATCCGCTGTGATGAGTGACTGTCCGTCAGTCGCGGGTGACAAGGGACAAATGTCCTATGCAATTTTCTTCCGACCGATCAGCAAGGCGGACTATCATAAACAACACGCAGCTGCGGGGATCCCGCAGAGACTTGCGGAGGTTGTGCTCTCCCCCTAATAGTATTCTCCCCCGGCCAGCTGTGGCTGGCCGAGAACCGGTTCTAGAA